>PNEQ01087762.1:0-37121 GCA_003012365.1 Medauroidea extradentata | reverse complement strand
TTAGCGGGAGTTATCATGCATTGGAAAGAGAGAGCGAATGTCCATATAACCCTGTATTGCAATCTAAGCGTGAGACGCTCTATAGCACGTACAATGGCAGTCGAGCACTCTCATGATTGGCCGCGCATCTTTTAATGGGTTGCATACTATATTATCACTTTGCGTGTTCGACTGCCATTGGTCGCGTTAGGAGCAGAACTGCAGACTGTAAATACTGCCTTTTTTTTTTTTTTTTTTTTACTTCACCTGAAGACGGGAGCAGACGTCAGCTCCCGAAACGTCTTCAAAAGTCGATCTTTAGAAATTTACTGTGTTCTTTTGTGTCTTCATTGTTGTGTCGTCTAGCCTGTTGTTTGTGACGTCGTCGTTGTTATCCTGTCTTGTGTTCAACATTGTCTTCGTCCCAGTATTGTCTGTGCCGTCCTAATTATGGTGTCCTGAGTTTCACAGATTATTTTGTTCTGTATTTCGACTTTTATTCTTTACGTTTATTTTATTTTCCTTTGTTTGTTGTTGAGTGATTCCTTATGGGATCTTTCACGTTCTGCTGTTTTGGTTTATGGGCGTGTTGACAACTAGGCTTGTTTTCTCTTTTTTTTTTTTTTTTTTTTTTTTTTTTTTTTTTTTTTTTTTTTTTTTTTTTTTTTTTTTTTTTTTTTTTTTTTTTTTTTTTTTTTTTTTTTTTTTTTTTTTTTTTTTTTTTTTTTTTTTTTTTTTTTTTTTTTTCGTTTTTCCGTTTATTTGTGTTTTTTCTTAGTCTCATTCTAAGATTTCTGGGACGACATAATAATGCAATGGCGTGTCCACAATAATACAGTACGTTATGCTGTCCCTTTGCAAGAAACATTCAAAGACTAAATTGTTTTATAAGAAGCCCTGTCTGTTTGCATGAGGATGACTCTTCATCTAAACTAGCCTTGAATGTAAACTGGAAACTAGAAACATAGGTATGGCTAGACAGAGCCTGTGATTTTTGCTGAAAAGAAGTTTGCACTAACTCGTTTCCTCAGCTTACGTGCACATCGGCAGACCTGCTTCACGGTAATTGGTAGAGTGTGTTTGTGCGGAGGCGTCGCTCATTTGACTGTGCCAATCAGAACCAGATTACAGCGACACCACATGTTTGTGATGTTTGGGTAGAACCCCAAGACATGAAGTAGAGCTGCAAATGTGCTCATAAGGCACTGAAAATAAAGGTTACAAGATTCCTTAAAAAAAAAATCACAGGCTTTAGCCATGGCTTATCAGTAGAGACCTGAAAAATTCGCGTTTTCTTTTTTGCGCTAGCTAGAGTTTCATCAACTATTGGTGTGTATCACCTTCACAATTGGCCGCTGAATTACTCGACACTTGCTGGAATTAGTTGAGCCAATAATACAACTGTAACTGAATACAGGCCCATTTCACAGTGTCAGCGAGCAGCTAATAAACAGCTGGTGTCTACACGATTTCACATATATTCTTGGAGGCTAGCTTACAAGTCACTGAACCCGCGAATTTTTCAGGTCTCTACTTATCAGGGATCTGAGCCTGACCCATCGTGCCCCAGAGGTTTCTCGACGCTGCCCGCAAAATAAAAGTATCAAATGGTGGCATCGTAGACCTGCTTGCGTACTAGATTTCGTCTGCGTTTGTGTGTGCGCATGCTTGTGTGTGCTATGCCACTTAGGCGGCCGCCTAGATGGCGCTCGAACTGCATGCAGCGTGTTCGGAGTTACGTTTTTTCTCATAGACCATTAAACGTGCATCCACAATGCTTATCTACGAATATAAAACTCAACTCACTTCATACTACTTGTGAATGTGACTTTCAAGACACCACGCTCATTGGAAGCATTATTTTAAGGCCCGCAAACATGGTTAAAATCGGCTTTGCCACGCGGATGTTTCTCAAGATACAAGAAAATGATCTGTTTTAAATGGAGGTCTACAAGTGCATTGGACTTTGCTGCAGCGACGCGTTTAATAAAATGACGGGGTCACCGCTTAAAGTACCACGGTAAAAACGTTACGGCAGTAACACAGCGCGCACGTACAACTCTGGGCGTAGAGGCGATATCACAATATATGTGCCGGTCGGCGTCGCTCGTAAAGCCTCGTAGATTTTCGCATCGCACACACAAACACGCCCTTCGCAAGGTGGCAGCCTTAAGGCGGCCGCCTACTCCACGCTTCAAATGCGTTGTAGCATGTTCGTAAACTGTTTTTTTTCTACGAAAATATTCCACGTGCGTCCATTGTGCCAAAGTACGAAAAGAAAACAAACTTCGGATAAGATCGGAACCTCATTTTTAAGACGCCACGCTCATTAAAAACACTGTTTCTAAGCCCTCCAACATGGCCAAAAACGGTATTTTCAGACTTTCGTAGTTTTAAATGTACTAACCGGATGTATGTGAAACTCAGGTTGCGACCTGCACTGAAATTAGTTGCAGACTTTCCACCAATTAAAAATATATGGTCACCGCTTAATGTCCTATGGTAAAAACCGTTCGGCGGGAAGCTTGTACGCTGGTTCAGCGCTTGGCTCGTTGAGGCGACGCGGCATTTGATACGTCGACCTTACTGCTCCGTCGCTTGCGAGTAGGCGGCACCCTTAACTGTAAAGTTGTTGTTTATTGAAACCTCGTCTACTTACGTTTACGTCCCACCCCCCTCCGCGTACACACACACACACACACACGCCTGCTTGCAGGTAGAAGTATTGATGGAACGTCCCCTTCATATTATCTCTCGAGTTCTCTTGTGCTGTCTTTTTGTTCTCTCGATCTCACTCTTACTCTCTTTGTGTCGCTCTTCTGTTGTCACGTTTCACGAAAATGTCCTCAAACGAACCTTACAAGCTTTGTGACGCGTGTTTCTCTGACGCACTTCCCAAAAATGTTCCCTTTGTGTAGTTCGAGTCGAAAGGAATCCACACTCTTGCCCTATATCAGGGATTGTAAGCGGAGGAAAATGTATCTTATCGGTGGAAATTTTCAAATGCTCTGAAACTGTCGAGTGAAAGGGAGTTTTCAGCAAAATGGCTTAAAGATTATGGAAATTTCAAATTTTCGGCTGGACAATAAATAATTTCACTTTTTGTTACAGCTTTCCGGTATTTCTCGATTTCACCGGTACATTGCTGTTAAATGAGAAGCAAGCAAGAATTTAGTAGTATATGTAGTACGTGACGCATGAGCAGTGTTTTAATTATTTCGTTGTTCGTTGAAATTTACAGAGCAAGAAAAATATTAAGTGTCCAGCCAGAGTTGTGTCGAAAATATAAGAATATGGTTAACGAAATGTATTTGTCGTAAAATAATTCGTTGTCGCTAAAGTATTAATAAAATCTTGCGCAAGAATTGCTGGTAGACGAATAGTTTCTTGTATGATGTAGGCGAAAAAAAAACATTCCTACAATGACAATATAATACGCAAATATGCTAACATAAAACTAGACAAATAAGCTGAAATAAACTACAGTGGACGGGAAAATAGATAGTTTCAATAAAGAAAGAAAAACTTAAGTATGTTGGGATTGGAAGTTTAATAATAATTCAAAAACAGATTAAGACTAAAATCAACCACTTTTGATTTTAGTTAAAATAAATATACATTAAATTTGAACCGGTGTTGCTAGCAGAGGATGAGATGACAGCCACTAGAAACTAGATTTAAGGTAATCTTCAAATCAAGATTTTAAAAAAGATAATCAGTCCATTGCCAAAGAACATAAAATATTAAGGCTGGACTACAGTGGAACAATTTTCTTGCGAAGTCATCATGGTGTCATCTAGTAATCTCACCTTCGGTATAATTTTCTTGAAATTTATTTATTTTCACCAACAAACAAAACCAATTTAAGAAGTCCCTCTTTCGAATTCTCTCCCCTTAACAGGTTTTCAATCATAGTGGTTTTTCAAAAACTTAGGTTTTCTTCGTAAACACAAACAAACTGTAAAAGTGGCCTGAACTGACATAATTAACAACTTAATATAACAAATTAATAGATGGTTGCTAATTAAAATAGTATTACTACATTAACTGCGCAGTAACAATATATATCTAAATAATACTGTCACAACAGAAAACTTGTAATTTTACATGACAGTTCATTCAGACAGTTAATTAAGTTAAAAAGAAACTTTTAGTAAATGTAAGATTCTCATTAGAATGTTTGCAGACAAATTAAATAAAGTAAAGTAAGTGCTTACGTCTCGTAGACAACGTGGTCATTTCCGACGGGTACACACAATTTTGCACAAGGGCAGTAACAGGAAGAAGAATCACCCATGATTAGAGAAGGTGATTTATCGCGGGAAAAGTTGACTGTTTGCTAGGCTTCAGTGCAATGTATTCATTTTCGACGCTTTTATTTCGTTACTGGCGAGTCCCTATTTGACTGGGCCAATGATAACTCTGGTGCTCTACTACTGGACGTCTGTGATTCGTCTGTAAACAACTACACTGTGTTACATAACCGCCGGCCAATAATACATAACGCAGGGCGCTACACTGATTTGCAGAACACACTGGCAGAAAACATTTTCGCGATTTTTCACCATCTCTACCCATGATATATGTGTACGTACCATCCCACAATTTACTTGTAGCAATTTCAGTAAACAATGAAAAAAAAACCGAAATTATAAAAATTAGAGCCGAGAATAAAAACCCCAGTCTTCCAACACGTTACCATTGCGTCATCTCGTACGAGGATGCACGTACGTACGTCATTTAACGCAGTTTTGAAGTGTGGATGAGTAAAATGTTGAAACATTCACATAGAGAAAATCGTTAGGTGAATGTCGTATTAATTTGTAGTACACCGTCAATAGCCTTACTTCTAAACCACCAACCTTATCGAAAGTGTACAACACACTGCTAGTGTTAGGAATACGAACTAAAACTTACTAATTTCATGGCTTACTGTAATTTTAGAATTTAAAATTTCCTGTTTTGTTGAGTACATTTCCTTTGAAATAACTGTTGACATTAACCTAAAACACGTTTATTTATGATGCATTGCTGAAAGTAGAAACTGACAAAGCTGTTAACCGTAAGTAGTGGCAAATGGCCGGTTTAAGCACAGAGGGTTTAGGGTGTGGAGCCGTGTAGCCGCTGATGACGCAATCAACATGGCCGCCGTGACGTAACTGTCCGCCATCTTGGATGACGTAACTGCTCGCCGTCTTGTTTTGGATTTTTTAATTTTGGATTTTCCAAATTTGTTTTTATTCGGCTGTCTTACGTCATCTGCCGTGTTTGTTTACGTCGTCTGCTTGTGACGTCACATTTTCTTCGACCGTCACTTATGTTCGTGACGTTATGATTCCAACATTGGTAGCTAGGCAGCGCAGGTGTCGCACTTTGTTTTCTTCTTTGTCTGCTAGGCAGTGCTGCAGTCGCCAAGTTTGTTTTCTTCGTCGTCAGCTAGGCGGCGCTGCTTTCGTGTGCTGGGCACAGCCATGTTTGTTCCAATGTTTACTTCTGACGTTGGAAGGTAGAGTGTGCTAGTGTCGCTGCAGGTAATGGTCAAGTTCTAAGTGTCTGTGTATGTGAATTGAACCTTATGTCTTTTAAAGTTCAAGGTTAACTAAAAAATCCTTTGCCGGGTGTGGGACCCGAGCCATCTATCTTTTGGTCAGCAGACATGCGCTCTATTCAACTACTCTACGAGTCCAGACAGGAAATAGCAGAGTTAGTAAGTTGAATATGAGGTAATAATATATAAATGTTTTAAATACTGCATAGGCATACCAATGCCAACTAGTGTTTATATAAAAGTTGTTTAAATTAAAGTTGAAGTATTGAAATTAAACTACTTGACATGGATATGTATAATTTTTTTTTCGTTTATAGTCATTGGTTGTGGTAAAGACATACCTATGTCAACTGGTTTTTAATTAAAGTTATGGGTTTAATTTTTTTTCTTGACTACTTGACATTAATATTTTTCGCTTATGGACATTGGATGTGCTTAAGACATACCTATGCCAACTGGTTTTTAAATAAAAGTTATGGGTTTAAAAATATGGCAAAAATATTTTTTCTTGATCAACTTGACATGGTATGTCTAATTTTTTTTTCGTTTCTAGTCATTGGTTGTGTTTAAGACATAACTATGCCAACTAGTTTTCAAAAAAAGTTATGGTTTTAAATTAGAGTTAAAAATACTTCGTGAGCTACTTGACATTTTCACTTATAGTCATTGGTTGTACTAAAGACATACCTATGCCAACTACTTTTAACATGGCGTCAATTGCAATACCATGTGCACTTACGTAACGCACACAGTCGAGACCATAGGTTTCCATACATAGTTTCCTGAAATTTTCAAATACATCGAACAACAATAAAACATCAGTCTCTAAGTATATATTTGCATAGTCTTGAATGGTTTTACAGTTGAATTTATTCCATACTTTTGTGGCGTGCGCATAATCTTCTTTACTTATGTCTGTGTCCATTAGTTTATTATAGAACATTGCGCTGGGGGATAGCTGTGTCTCTTTCAGTTTAGCAATGCTGTCTATGTACACTGTTAGAAAAAATTTCCGTGAAATTACGGAAAAGTACTGGCAAAAAATTATCCACAAATCTTCGTAAAGGAATGGACACTCAGGTTTTCTTGATAATGGAACTTGAATATTTTTGTAATAATTTGTACATTAGTATTTTCAGAAAACATTCTTTTTTCAAATATGGCAACTCCTTTCGAGTTAGTACGGTATATTTGAAAATTATTGCATACCCCTAGTTGTAAATCATTTTGGTTGACAACATATACACAGAGTTCTCAATCATGTTTACTTTGCAGACATCTCTTTGCAGCGAGGCGTTAATTATTTGTAAATCGGTATTTTCAGAAAACAATTTTTTTCTCAAGAATGCTATTTCCTTACACCTGTTAGAGGTAGGATATTAAAAAATATTATTGCATACGCCTAGTCGTAAATATACTTTAAATATATATATATATATATATATATATATATATATATATATATATATATATATATATTTTAAACGCACACAGCTGAGACACTTTATTGGACTTTGAAAAAAAAAATGTTCCTGACAGTTTCTGTTTGCTGAGAGAAGAGGAGACGCCGAAAAAAAAAAACATAAGAACTTTCATACAGGTCAAAACTTAGAAAAAAATACAAATAGTCATATATATGATAGTTAAAAAACTTTATGAAAATTTAAAAAAAATACTAGACGTATCCATGCCAAGTAGTTCAAGAAAAAATATTTTAATATTATATTTTAACCCGTAACTTTTATTTTCAAAACTAGTTGGCATAGGTATGACATTAGCACGACCAATGACTATAAATGAAAAACATATTAGACATATTCATGTCAAGTAGACCAAGAAAAAAATTTAACTTTAATATAAACCCATAACTTTAATATATAAAGTAGTCGGCATAGGTATGTCATTTGCATGAGCAATGAAAAAAAATATTAGACATATCTATGTCAAGTAGTTCAAGAAAAAAATTTAACTTTAATTTAAAACCAAAAGTTTTATTTTAAAAACTTGTTTTAATAGGTATGTCTTTAGCACAACCAATGACCATAAGTGAAAAAAATTAGACATATCCATGCCAAGTAGTTCACGGTGTATTTTTAACTTTAATTTAAAACCATAACTTTTTTGTAAACTAGTTGGCATAGCTATATCTTAGGCACAACCAATGACTATAAACGAAAAAAAATTAGACATATCCATGCCAAGTAATTCAAGGAAAAATATTTTACCATAATTTTAAACCCATAACTTTTATTTTAAAACCAGTTGTCATAGGTATGTCTTTAGCACATCCAATGACCATAGGCGAAAATATTAATGTCAAGTAGTCAAGAAAAAAATTAAACCAATAACTTTAATTTAAAAACAATTTGGCATAGGCATGTCTTTGGCACAACCAATGACTATAAACGAAAAAAAATATCAGACATATCCATGTCAAGTTTTTTAATTTTAGTACTTTAACTCTAATTTAAACTTATAACTTTTATACAATAACTAGTTGGCATGGTAGGTATGCCTATGCAGTATTTAATATATATATATATATATATATATATATATATATATATATATATATATATATATATATATATATATATATATATATAAAATTACCTCATATACAACTTACTAACTTTGCTATTTCATGTCTGCACTCGTAGCGTAGTTGACTAGAGCGCGTGTCTGCTAACCCAAATATAAACGGTTCGGATCCCACACCTGGCAAAGGACTTTTTAGTTAACTTTGAACTTTAAATAATCATAAGGTTCAATTCCCATACACAGACACTTAGAACTTGACCATTACCTGCAGCGACACTAGCACGCTCTACCTTCCAACATTAGAAGTAAACATTGGAACAAACATGGCTGCAGCACACGACAGCAGCGCCGCCTAGCAGACGACGAAGAAAACAAACATGGCGACGGAGAAAACAAATTGCGACACCAGCGCCGCCTAGCAACTAATGTGGGAATCATGACGTCACGAGCAGAAGTGACGGTCGAAAAAATGAGACGTCACAAGCAGACGACATAAACAAACATGGCAGATGACATAAGACAGCCGAGAAAAACTAATTTGGAATATCCAAAATTCAAAAACCAAAAACAAGATGGCGAACGTGACATCATCCAAGATGGCGGACAGTTACGTCATCCAAGATGGCGGATACTTGCGTCATCCAAGATGGCGGATACTTACATCATCCAATATGGCGGATACTTACGTCATCCAAGATGGCGGACAGTTATGTCATGGCGGCCATGTTGATTGCGTCATCAACGGCTCCACGTCTCCACACCCTCTGTGCTTAAACCAGCCATTTGCCACTACTACCGTGCTATAAACACTTAATAATCTGTGACAGAGGATGAATTTGCGGCCATATCAGTAAATAAATTGTTGTATATTATTTTACGTCATATTCTGCTCCAGTTAAAGGTTGTTTCTAAAATACGAGACGCAAGTACTTAAGGGGGTTATACACCTGACGTATGGACGGTTTTGTAGCGCGCCTATTCCTTTCTACGCTCAGATTATCCACAATATGTTTATCTATGAAAAACATACAGTTAAAACTAGACTTCTGACATTTTGAAAATTCAACATGCTTATTAGAAACATGTTTTAGGGCGTCCCAAAATTACTAAAAACACTGGAAAAATACCACCCGGATTCGTAAAACACAGGAAGCATGCGTTGGACTTTACTACAAACCTCCCATAAATGAAATTGAAGGTTCGCCGCTTTAAGTCCCATAGGAAAAAGAGCAGTACGGAAATATTGCACGCCAGTTTGGCGCGCCGCGATTAGAAGCGATGCTGTTACCGTCGAGTGTGGAAAGTTGAACCTTATCGCTACACTGTCTCCGCGTATAAGACGCGGGAAATTACATCCTTCCTGTGTGTGATGTCTTCAGAACTTTCAAGAGATGCTACAGAAAATGAGACAGAGCCTCTTACGACGCTGCCATGCTTACTTCGGTATGTATGATGCTGCCAGTAAACCCAGAACAGGATATTCCGAATTTGCTTCGCCACTTTTAAGCAAATAACTTTCAGTCAATACATTTTCATCCTTTGATTATAAGGACTAGACGTTGATGACGTCCGATAAAGAATGGCACGACGAATAAAGACAGTACATATACAAAACGACGAAAAAACGGTAACTTAAGTGAGTCTACAATCAGAAAGTCGGCCACATCGTTTCAGAAGCTGCTGTTCATTTTCTTCGTCGGATGAGAACAGGCTGCGCATGCTTATGAATGGAGTTTGAAATAATATACTTGTCTGTTTTGGCATCATAAAACTGTCACCTGTTTAGGTGATAACCGGGTATATATTCTAATAGGTCTACCCATAGTCAAAATTCACTCTTCAGCTTTAAACGTTTACTTGTACTATCTTTGCTTAATGTTGACAACGAAATATGACGTGAGGTATGCTATCAGTATACCGGTATGTGTCCTTGAGCTTCACGCTGTTAACCTTCATTTTTTTTTTCCTTTTTATTTTTTTCCACCCTCTAGAGAATTGCGTGACTCGAGTGAGATCAGATAACGTGTTTATAGAGAAATGAAAACAGCCTCTTGACGACGAGATGCGAGACACGGTTCTCTCGGAAAGTTATTGCCTAGGGAGACAAGTGCGTTATTGCCCATACATCGGATTTGTTACGTAAACAGCGGACCGAAAAACCGAGGATGAAACGTTCGGTTCGCCACGTTACAAATCTAATGATTCCGCGCTGTTTCGTGCATTTCAATTACAAATAGGTAACTGTGTTTATCATCGCCTGCACGGAGAATGCCTGGTTCACCCTTGGACGCGGTCAGAACATGACTTCAAACGTAAACCACCAACCAAGCTTTTAGAAGTCAAATAATCGACAACTCGCCATAATCTTTGATGTTAGAGTAAAATGATCATCGTAAATTCAAATGGTTTACCAACGAACTACGACGTAATACGTGTAGTTTGTGGCTATGTAACTGAATATTTCATCAAAGTAATATTACAGTAATTAAACTCTTATTAACAATACCGGTCTGCGCATTGTTATGGGTTACGCGCCGGTCTATTGTGCGAGAGGTCCTGGATTCGATTCCAGCTCGGGCATGACTGTTGTGTTGTCTGTTCACCTCACTTTACCCTCATCAGCTCTTAAGATCTCATTCTTAAAGGGCTGTAAAATTATCTCACCTCATCTCTGACTGATAAAAGTATCAAATGTAGGCCTTCGTTTTCATCCAATCATTCTCTGTGAACGTTACTGCAAAACTCAACCCATCAAAACTCCACAGAGCACTAAGATTCATGTGGAGGTTGTGTGTGTGTGTTGGGGTGAGTGTATATATAGAGAGAGAGAGAGAGAGAGAGAGAGACAGTGATTTTTGGTGAAAATAATTATGCACCATTTTGTTTCAATGCCTCATGTGCACATCTGCAGCTGGTGCTTCATGGTCGATTATTGGCTGTTTTTAACTCTCAACGTCTTGGGGATCTACTAGCAGATCACAGACGTGTAGTGTCGCGGTAACCTCATTCTCATTGGCACAGTCAAATGATCTACACCTCTGCACAAGTACATTCTGCCAATTATCACGAAGTTGAGGTGAAGGTGTGAGAGTTATACATTGACACATAATGTTGCATATTTCTTTTCACAAAAAATCACTGTCTCCCTCTTGCTCTCTCTCTCTATGTATGTATGTATGTATGTATGTATGTATGTATGTATGTATGTATGTATGTATGTATGTATGTATATATATATATATATATATATATATATATATATATATATATATATATATATATATATATATATATATATATATATATATATATATGGCCACAGTTATCACTGACAGTGTTTGAGGTAAATCAGTTCTTATTCACAAGTATAATACTCATATCATCGACCGATTACACTTTCGCCTTTAAAGTGGAATCGGATGGTATAAGACAGCCAAAGGGCATTAAAATGACGAAATGGTATATAGCTGTATAATTTTATTTCCACTAACATTTCTTGCGTAGATTTGCCACGCTCTTTAGTGAGCTAGCTCATTACACCCCACCGTAGGGTAAAAGGTTTAGCTCATGCAGAAACCATTTAATTGATCTCCGAGAAAGAACTTAAATTAGCAGTGCTACAGTAAACCGGGGTTACTTTGTGCCATTTATAATGTTTACTTTGTGGTTCTTCAAGGTAAAGATGTAAATTTCGAAGGTACAGTTTAAATATATGAACCATAATACTCAAATAGAGTTATTAATTTCTTACTCAAATAGCTTAAAATTTAAATATTTGGAAAGTCACAAAGTATCTCGGATATGCAGTTCATGTATCTATCTCCTATGTTCACAGTCCTCAATCTGCCTCAAGCGAACAAGCAGTCATCGTCGTTGGTATGTGACTGACAAGCGTGATTCTCCTTTTCTTACACAAGGTCGCTTTCTCGACCTTCTAGTCGCCGCCGCAGAGGCTGTACTTCGAGAAACACCGTAACGTAATTTCGGTCAAGTAGACACGAGCCCTTCTGTCGCTAGACTGAACGTGAGTGGTGACAGCAGTCCACGAATGCCAGGGTCACTGGCTCTCTAAACTGGCGTGTAAAGTTTTCGTTGTAGTCTTTTTACCTTTTGGCACTTCAAGCGCACTGGAAGAAAACCATTGTTGTAGGTACCAATCTTCTGTTATTATAGGGACAACATTCCAGTTTAGTTATCGTTACTATCTGCATTATTCCTATAACAATCTGTTCTGTAGAAGTGACAATCTGTTCTGTAAAATAAAGACGCAGTTTCCTCCTATTACAGAACAGATTATCACTTCTACAGGACAGATTGTTATAGGAACAATCCAGATAGTATCGACAACCAAACTAGAATGTTGTCCCTATGATAATATAATTTTGGTACCTACGAGAATACTTTTTTTTTTCAGTGCGATGACCCTAAATTCCTATTTTGGGATTATATGTAGTAAAAGTCAGAGGGACCGCGGTGGTGTAGAGTTTAGACCTCCCGCCTCCCAAACAAAGCGATCCGGGTTCGATCCCCGGTGGGTACGGGTATGTGGTAAACGTGGTGGATATTGCCTTTGGTTGGCGGGTTTTCGCGAGGAACTCCCGTTTATCTTACCGTTCTCATTCCGTCGCTGCTCCACTCATATCCCCTCACTTCATCAATTCCTCGGGCCGGAGGGCGACAGGCTTGCCTCGCTTGTCGAGCAGCTGACCCACTCTACATCCTGGCCTCCTCCCGCTCACGTCGTGACCCTGCCAGATGCGGGGAAACACGTGGTGTTTTCCATTGCATGTAGTCAAAGCCGACGCGTGCTTCTAGTTTGGCGTTTTACGAATTCATGTGGTATTTTTGGAGTAACATTCTAAATATTAGGTTTTTAGCCGTTTTAAGAGACCCCCAAAGTCATGTTTCTAACAAGTTGGCATATTTTAAAATAGGCCCTATGTGATTTTTTCGCAGATAAACATAATTGGAATAACTTATGCTGTTTTCGTACAAAGAATAGGCATGACATGCTGCAACACCGTCAATGCGCTTAATACATAAAGTGCGTCCTTAATTTCTTCGTTCAATATACCATAAAGATTTGTTTTGCGCATTAAGTGTCAGAAATTTTGCTATGAAAACAAGCCAAAATAAATCGAAATATTATTTCAAACAATTGCAAATAACTTGAATACGTTTTAACCAAATGCTTTGAAAAAAATTTGAGGCTCTGTACAGTCATACGATACACAATTTTTCCAGAGCGCTTTTTAAAATAATGTACCGTTTGCTAGCAAAAAAATTATTTTGCTTAGTTTTGGATTATTTTGACAAAAAAAAAAATACGCGCTACTTCAGAGGCAAACATCTAAAAATCGGTTTGGTGTATTGCAACAGAAAAATTCATATACAAACGATGACATATAAGTGTTAAAACTGCCAGAATGAATTTTTTAGGTATGTATTAATTTTCATTAAAATATATTTTCGAAACCATCGCTAAACTAAAGAGCGAGGCCTTAAGATACATACCTTACATATATTATTAAAAAATCATTTAAAGGTTTTGCACAAATGTCTCCTCCGGGGCAACAGTGTTTCCGCTATATGCCGAGGGAGGCCTGCTCACAGGAAATAAACCCTTATTGATTTGCCGTCTCATGTGTGAATATGTGTAAATATCGCGTCTCTGTACACCACCCTACGATGTGTCGCCGACGTGAGAACATACAAACAGAGGAAATGCTTAGGTTCCCTTTTTGTTGAATTTTTTTTAGCGAGATCTGATGATATTTTAATGTAGTGCAAAATTTTATTTCCTGGAAGAAGAATAAATCTGCCCTCCTCGCAAAAAACCGGAGAACCTTTGAGCATATTCCATTCTAAATTCATGGAATCTGGTTATTAATCTGCTACAGTCAAGTATGCCTCAAATTATGGAAACTCACGGGTCAAAGTTTACCGTTCGCTTGTAACAGAATTTTTTTATGCTATTGATATATCAGTTCTCGAACGACCGAAACGTACATGTTCAAAGAGAGGTTGTGTTGGTGAAGAAGTCAATACACCCGCCTCCGAATATGGTGAGAGTGTCCTCGCTTCCCAATGGCTTGAGCCATGTGTTTGCCGCGAAAAGATATTTTCACCAGTTGATTCCAGTGCTTTACGTGCACAGCTGCAGCTCAGCTTCATGGTTATTGGCAGCGTCTTTTTGTTCAGGCACGTCTCTCATTTGACTGCACCAATCGGAATAAGGCTATTGTGACACCGTACGTCTGTGATTTGTCAGCATAGCCCCAAGCAAGCGAGGGTAAAATATTCAAAACACTAACCACGAAGCTCAGCTGCAGATGTTCACTTACGATGGTTGTTTACTTAGAATTTTGGATTTAGTTAAATTTGTCCGTCACATAACTTTTATATTAATTTCTTAAAAACAAAAACCAAGTAATGCATACAGAATGTCGCAACAGTTGTTCAAATGTAAAATGTCTATGTTTAGCAACACTCTTTAAATATTAATAAGCGATGAACTAGTTATTTATTGATTTCAGTCTCACATTATAAATTATGTCCATAAAGCACACTCTAACTTACAAAAATCTATTAAATAGTAATTCATGTCGTGATACAGTCTGAATTTCAAAGATTAATCATGCAAATTAGTTACAAGGAGACAAACCTAAAACCAGCATATTTAGGAAACTATCCCCTTCCAAGCCATTGATACCAAATGGTGAAAAATTATTTTCGCCACAAAATTGTGGCTGCTCTACAAATGGGTTCGCTCCCAAATTTTCGCGCGTGTAAAAAAAGGAGAACGTTGTTATTGGTCAGCGGGTTTCTTCTGGGTATTGCCGTCTGTCCCGTATTTACATTCTGCTGCTGTTCCGCCCTCATTTTATATCATCCTCACCAATGCGTAACACCTCGATATTAGGCGCTGACCAAAATCTCTTCTCTACACTTACACTATATTTATTTAGGATTGTACATTACATCAAATATTTTAACCCGTGACCACACAATTTCACCGTAGCGATCGAAATCACTATCTCTAGGGGTTGGAAGTGAAAGATAAATTGAAACGGGGAGTGGGAACGTTAAGATAACTATATGACCGCTGTTCAATTGATTTTTAAAAATACACTGTTTAAATTTTTTCTGTCTTGTTGACATAAATCGATGGGCATACATGTAAATACATGATAAGGGTACGGTAGTAGCCAAGAGCAGCTGTCACCACTTATAACTAACAAGAACATTACTGTCAACGTTAGACGTTTTCGAAAGCTCACGAGGTTAAGGTGGGCCAGCCTAAATTTCCGTTTTTCTATGTTTGAAACGTAACCCGAGTTCACCTGCCAGCCTCCATCTACTCCACCTTTCCTACTCGAGAGAAAAATAAACTGCTGTTAGCAGACGCAAGTTATCATTTGCAAAAAAAAAAAAAATGAGAACAGTACACATAACCAAAACAACAACGTAGTGAAACTGAATGTATTGTGTTAAAAATACCGAAGAAACAAGTACTAAACGAATATGATATCGTAATTAACAAAATAATGCGTAAACAATGTGCTGCGAACGTCACTTTGAGCAAAACATTTTAACATGTATAAAATCAGTGTGTAGTTTTAGTCATGTAATATTAAAATTTTGAATAGCAATAGAAGACGGTGCTGTGGTGGTCGAGGGGTTCGATCCCCGATGGGCTCGGTCCAGAATTTTTCGGATGTAGGAAACATGGCCGTTGGCCGAAGTGTTTTCACGGGGAACTCCCGTTTCCCCCACCTCTCTCATTCTATCGCTGCTCCACACTCACTCACCTCATCCATTCTTCGGGCCGGAGGGGGGACAGGCACATCTCGCTAGTCGAGCAACTGGCCCAACCTTCATCCCGGCCCTATCGCATACACAGTACAACTCTGCCCGAAGGCGGAAACACTTCATAGGTTTTAATTGTTATCTTCAATAACATTAGAAGCATTCATCAAGTTCCTGGCGACTGAGAAAACTTACCCTTGCTCCAGCTCGAGAGCTTTCGAAAACGCGTTTTGATTATGGACGCCGTCTTGGTTGTGTCGCTGTTGTTTTATACAGACATTGCAACAGAATCTAGTTAGTTGCATAACATGGCGAAACTATATAACACAGCCAGGCCGAGCATAGAAGTGCACGCAGTAGATTTAGGAAACTAGCCAATTCGCTCAGTTTCTCAAGTCTTTGTTGCTAGACAGAAATATGCCTCAACGCATCGTTTCTCTCATTTGGGTTTTGATTAGGTTTTGTGAAGTGTTTTATCTTGAGGTTCGTCATAACAGCTTAAAGAGTACGCTACCCGTTAGCTTGAGCAACATTTACTTTTATAACCTAATCACTGTTAAAGTGAACACTTTTGAAAGCGTGTTAATTTTTGTTTCTTTCTGCTAATTTGTAAGTTTCTACCATATCTGATATTAAAAAAGCAGAGAATGTAACAAACTTGGTGTATACTGTATATTTTACCTATCTCAAAATTTTTCGTCTAAAAAGACCATATATATAAATACTTTTAATATTATTGTCTAGACGGTCTTCTAAAATCCTCACTTTACCTTAAACAGACTATATAATTCATCTATAAAAATGAAAACAGATTGCGTTAATACAGAAGGTAATCAGTTCTCTGGGCGTGGAATATGAAATAAGCCTACTGATATATTATTCAGAGTGCTTTCTTTTTTTAACTTGGCTTATAAGGTTGTAGATTTTTATCTACTGGAACATTGGTAGAAAAGATTTGTACATCAGTACTCAGGAACATTTACTGATTCCGATTTTTTTGACTGTGAAGGTGAAAAGGCCAGGAATCTTTTACGAAGGAAGTAGTTTTATTTGTTTTTATTGCAATAGATTTGATAGGAATTACGAGATATTTTACGCAGGTTACTGCAAGAGCTGATAGTAGGTCAGAAAGGTAAACATGGGGTACTGATTCCCGGATGGCTATGAACGTTTATGTATAAATGATTCATGTCTATAATGCTGGATTCGTGATTACGTGACACTTGAGTAGGACATGCGCGATGTAACGACTAACATTTTCGTAATTGTGAACACAAAATTGAACACCCGTGTAAGTAGTTCCAGCCCACTGCGTACACACTAACATCGTGTATGAAATAAATATATGTCGTATGAGGAGAGTATCTAAGGTACTGGATATCGCACCTTGGATGCATACTTACATCTGATTGTTCTAAGAATAACATGGAATAAGGATCTACAATGGAGAGAAGCAGTGGCGGCTCGTGGGTTGTTGCCAGGTGGGGCTGCAGATAGTCGGAACTGTACACTCTTGATGAACGTGCCGTAGACCAACGCCCATGAAAGATTTGCCGGCTGCTAGATCTCTTGTGATCACTCAGTAGTAAGGGGCACCTGCACATCAGCGTGTCAGTGGCTGTAGAGTGAACCAGCGCACAACCCTGTACAGCTCGTGGCAACTGCAGCCCTACCTGGCAACAACCCACGAGCCGCCACTGGAGAGGAGCAGGAATGAGAAGGCCGGGGGAGATCGTTCGGCACTATGCGAGAGTCCAGGGACCGATCTCGCCGGGAAACGAACCCGGATCGCCTTGGTGGGAGGCGAATGCTCTAGCCACTGCGATAACTGCTAACATCTAGTAAGGTAGTGGTTAATTCTTCCGCCGTTTTCCTTATAGTTCTGTTTTTCTGCTCATCCACACATAAAATTTCATTTCCATTAATATTCCACACGTGAAAAAAAGTTCGTTACTACGCGCTAACATTAAAAGTCATTGATTTTACATATTAAGGGGAACACCTGGGTAATCGTATTTTCCGCATTCAAGGCCTATAGGAAAGCGGAATCGCTAAGGAGGATACGTCACGCGCATCACTTCTCACTCTAGCCATTATGGGCAAGTCATTGAGCTAACGTACAGTCTTATCGGCGACAACTCGCCTTTATGAGACATTGAGGTGACCCTTTCATTTCATGACACAATATTTCACATAGGCCCTAAAGGTTTGTTGTACTCGCCTATTCAGTTTTAATACTATTCTGAATCAATACTATATTGGCTGGAAAGGTTACAAACAAATCTAATTATGCAATATTCGGGTTTAATAAAAAAGGCTTTATCAATGGAGTCCTGGAAGGTATGCACACGTGTATGCTATTCCTAAGCAGATGATGATTCACTTAGTGTGCGTTGTGTAGTTTCCGAATAAACCTGTGTCAGCTGAAGCTCTGTACATTGCTCGGCGACCTGGGCAGATGGCTACTTAATACAAGTAGTTTTCAACACCCTTTCAGTATTAAGGGGGAGTGAGAGACAACTTTATTGAGTTTTCAGTTTTTGAGCCACAACATTTGTTAAAATTTTATTGTCAAAATTTTCTCTTCGACGAAGCACAGGATAAATTATATTCTTGGTAAACTGATTGACGTACATAGTACTGGAATATTTTACTTATTTGTCATGCAGAATTATTGCGAGAGAATTCTTGGAAGTTAACCTGTAATTCTCTTGCAACGATTCTGCGTGACAAGTTATTGACATATTTTATTATTATTTAGCCTATATAAAGCCGTTCATCACGAAAATATCCTATTCTTTGTCGAATATCAATTTTTGATAATACAATCTGAATAAATGTTACGGCTCAAAAACTTAAAATACAATACAGTTGTCTGTATCAGTCCCCGTCGATTTCAGTCATCATGTTGGATTATTTTATTTTAATTTCCGCTGTTATGAAATTCTTAGAAGAAAAATGAGGAATTTGCTATTATAGCGGAAGTTCTACTTACCTAGCGCTGCAGTACAATCACGGCAGTTGAACATTTAACGTGTATTTAGACCACAATCTGTCCGCCATTTTTTAAATCTTGATTTGTGTTATTTATTGTGAGCTAAATATACGTAAAAAGTTCAACTACTATACCTGTACTGTACTGCAAAGCAAAAAGAATTTGCGATATAATCGCAAATTACAAATTTTGGCTAGGTTCATGAACTTTCCGCGAAAAGAATTTTGCCCCAGCTTGTTTCAGTGTCTTACACGCACGTCTGCAGTTCTGTTTTATGGTTCTTGGCAGTTGCTATGTGAAGTGACGTGTATCATTTGACTGTGCCGATCCACTGCAACACCAGATGTTTGTAACCTGCAGGTAGAACCGCAAGACATGCGAGAGTTAAAATATCGAATCACTGACCATGAAGCAGAACTGCATTTGTGCACGTAAGGCAACAGAAATAAACTAGGACAAAATTACTATCGCGAAATGTTCGTAGTCCTCATTATGGTGGAGTTGGTGATACTTGGTGAGGTTGGTGTGTGTGTGCGGCAGGTTGGTACGACCGGAAGGTGGTGGGAGAGTTCACGACGCTGGTTGACGTAGGTCTTGTGACGGCAATGGGACCTCCTGGTGGCGGCCGCAACCCTGTCACAGCTCGCCTACTGCGGCACATGCACCATCTAGCCTTCACCGAGCTCGAAGACAACAGTAAGGTGAGTCCTCCCTCTGCCATCTCCCCTTCTTGATATCTATCTATCTCTCGGGCACTTAAATAAAGGTATCGTCATTACAACCGACAAGCAGTAGTACAGCTAGTTCTCTCATACCCACGTCCAGATTTTACCAGTGGTTAACCTGGTTGATTGATCTGTAATCCTGTTTTTAACTGGAGGGAATCCGAAAAAAAAAAAAAAAAAACACTATATACCCATGTTATACGTTTCCTAAATATTTTACTAAATGCGATGTTCGCAACACATATCGTACACGTTATTTTATTTATAATACCTTTCGTGCTTGTTTATTCGATAATTTGTACACAGAGAATCCATATTTACTTCCACAATTGTTTGTGTCAAATGGAGACTTTAGCAAGATTTGACAGTCACTTTCCCTGGTGGAGAGCAGCGTAGGCGAGGAGTTGATCGAGAATCTGCTCTAATGATTTCTTATACGCGTGTAAACACGCTACTGGGGTTACTTGTTAGCTGAAATGTTGTTCTTCCTAACTACTCTCGTAAGTTTTTATATACGCCTTTGGACTCGCATTGGGAAGGAGGGGGGACCCGGGTTGAATTCTCTGCTCCCGTCATCCTGATTTCAGTTTAAATTAATTGTTTCTCGAAATCGCTCGAGGCGAATACTGGTATAGTTCCTTAACAAAGGTCATGTCCGATTCGTCTTCCAATTTTTATCTTTCTGTAAAGTTGGATGTCGCCGATTCTAATGACCTCGCCGCTGTGCAGAGAGTTTAGGTTTGTCCCTCCACCACTATATTGAGTTAACATAAATGTTGTTTCCCTTTCTTGTACATGTAGCAATGGTAGGGCGCATCATAGCCAAGTGGACTATTTAAATGTAACTTCTAGGCTAATGGATTGTAGCCGCGTCACTGTAGTGTTTCTTCTCGACGTTTCAGAAAGCATTGCAGCCTCCATCTTCAGGGTAGAGTTGCAGCAGTAGTATGCTGGAGGCTGCAGTGCTCTCCGAAAAGTTGGGAAGAAACACCACAGTGACTCGGCTACAACACAGAAGCCTAGAAGCTACAGACAACGGCCGCGAAATCCTGCGAACTTTTATTTAAAACACAAAATTAACAAATCTGTTTTATTTAATTTGGGCTTGACAGATTCCTCATGTTGGATTCTGAAAAAAAAAAAAAAAAAAAAAAAAAAAAAACATAATGTGAGGATATTTCTGCAATACCATAAAATAATAGTAAAAGGATATTTCTGCAATACCATAAAAATATAGTAAAAGGACATTTCTGCAATACCATAAGGTAAAATAATTAAGGAATTTTATAACCTTTTTATTCGAACTTTCTGGTAAGTCACATGCACAGGGAAAACGTAATTTGTTTGCCAGACCTCGGTATAAACACTCTCAGTATAGAACATTTCTGCGTGTGGCATACGTTCTCCTTTGGTTTTGAAGTCTAGGCTAACACATATAATCTCTATGATACACAGCTGATCGTGGAAGTTATCGTCGCAGAAGCTTAAATGGCATGTGATATTACGACATGAAAAATATTTAAAGCTCTGCTTATACATGATGTTTGGTAATAATAGATACAAACGAAATGGGTGTGTCGGGGACAATGAAATAGCAAATAATGCTAATAAAACATAGGTCCTAAAAACGATGGTTTTCCCGTTACGATGAATCGACACGTGCAAACATGGCCACACACCCCTTTCGTTTGTACCTTTAATTACCAAACACTACTTTACTTTGTAGGTTACATTAATTCACGTTAAATTTTTGAGCAGTATCTGTTTATTTATCATTCTAGGACAGATCAGGTAAAGTTGTTAACTATACTACGTGGAAAAATAGTGTTAGATATGTCCTACTCCGAACGTACATCTCTGTAGAGTTGGAAACATTTATGTTGGTCCATATGAAACGAATTTAAACTCATGAATGCCAACGTTGCTCCACAGTCTCAGTGGCTGTAAGAAAGTATTACCAAATAACATAAGGAACAATACCGGATGGGACACGGCCTAGTTTTAGCATTGGAAAATATTGCGATATGCGCATCTGCCGCAAAGCAGCTGAGGAGTCAAACATGTGAAATTCCAATTTCAAAGGTTTGCAGTGATTATTATCCAGTTACTGCTTCATGTTTCTTCCCCGTTATAAAATATTTTACATATAAAATAAAAAAATGTCTTAACTATACATCACATAGGCTTAATAGCGGTATAACGATGATTTAGCAGGGAATAATACCATTTCAATATGTAACTATTTAACAATCTTATACTGAGCATAGGATGTATATACAAAAAAAACGAATTTCTCTATGTCATTGTTGATGAAAAATCGCAAAAATAAGCCACATTTTATAAAGCAAATGTAATCTAGCAGGCTATGTACTGAGATTCTTTTGTTCGCCGCCTGCCACGCGCTTTAAATGCATTGCAGTGTTCGTAAATTAGTTTTTTTACGGAACTATTCCACATTTCTCCATTGGGCCAATGTATGAAACGAATACACACTTCGGACAAGGACGGAATGACATGTACTGACACCATGCTCAATAAAAACACTGTTTCTAAGCCCTCCAACATAGCTAATAAAAAAAAGGCCCTTTTCAGACTACTGTATTACAAAATGTATTGCCCGCATGTCTGCGAAACTGTGATACAAATGTGCACTGAACTAAGCTACAGCCTTTCCACCAATAAAATTATATGGTCACAGCTAAAGGTAACGTGGTAAAATTGGATCGTTGGGAGTCTTGCACGCTAGTTCAGCGCTTGGCTCGTTGTGACAATGCTGCAGTTGATACTCACTTCAAGGTCGCTCTTATAACTCCGTCGTTTCAGGCGGATGTATGCAACCCGCATTGATTTCTTATAAATTAAGGCTAATTTTACGTTCTCTACAGCAATAAGAGTATTACACATATCAACATTATCTTCGCGTTTTATAAGAGACAAAGTCGTGCTTATTTTCGCTTCGTTTTCCGAGTCAAGTACAAAGAATGGTTGCTACTAGTTTTACGAAACTTTTTTTTAGTATCACGTTGCTAATGTGACCGTTTGTTATGCTTAATTTTGCAGAATGCAGCTCTATTAAGAACGGCTGTGTCTTTGATAAAGCGCGAAGATAACGTTGATATGTGTAATACTCTTATTCCTATAGAGAACGTAAAATTAGCCTTGATTTATATGGCTTTATGCGTGTTGCACACATGCCCCAGAAACACTGACACGGCCTCTTACATAATGCATGTCGTTTATAATATACGTAAACGGCAACAAAAAAAACGACAGAAAATACGCTAGAAAACGTATTTGCCGGCAATAACTATTAGATATGGTGGTTTATTACAGGAAAATTGGACTATTTGCCAGGTTTCATCGCACGTTCAGCTTATAAAAAGATTATTGTCTTTCGCTTGTTCGTAGAGCTGTTGTCCTTTCTGACTGAGCCAATAATAATCCCGCTATTGCAATATTTGATTACCTATTATTGGTGTGCAGCGAGCTACGTTATGTCAGACGTATATCACCCAGTCTTACATGTCATAAGACACTACAGTGTTTTCAAAGACATGTTGGCACAAAACATTTTCGCGATATACCATCATCTCTAATGATTATAGTTTTAATTTAAAAGTTCAGTAATTCACTGTATTACAGACAACTTATCCTTAATTTAGACAATTCCTCGAGCATACTCTACTACCATAAAAACATGTTAGCAGAAAATAATTCGTATGAGGAAGGTACCAGAGGGACAGTGTATCGCACCCTAGATGCAGACTTGCTAATGGCCGCTCGTAAGCATCTTCATTCCTTTGAAGAATGACATGGGATGAGGCCCTGCAATGGAGAATTGTCTTTAGGGAAACGGGAGATACCTCAAATGAACCCGTCAACCAGCGACATTGCGCGGAAATTTTGAGTCCGACCCCGCTGGGAATCGAGCCCTGATGGATGGCTAGAGGTCTGGCGATTCAGCTGCCTCGGGCCTTATGTCAGCAGAGATCCTATTGGTTGCTTGGACTGTTTGTCGCCTCCGTGTCCGGTATAGTTCTCTTGTGTATTTGGTATTGTAGCAGAAGTTTCCTCGCTATTTGCTTCATCTCGCGTTATCTGCTGGACAACGTTGTCGACGAGGATTGGATGCAGTCATGTTGTCCCCCTGGACCCGGGGAGGGAGAGGAGGGGGGCAGTGTCGCCCGGGAATCACCATGAACCAATCACTCAAGAGCTGACGCAGGACAGTGGCGGGCGTGGTCAGCCCTCGTTTGTTTGCGCCGAAGTCGCGCCGAGGCGCCGCGTGCATGTCTCGTAAACTTCGCGGCTCAGCCCGCACAACGCGGTGTTAGTGGTGTTTGGTCAGGAACAAACTCCCTCCTCCACGTCGTACCATCGTCCAGGGTTGTCCTGTTTACGAGAGGGACAACGGCGGCCCTGATGAGTTACGAGGTCAGTGCTAGACAATGAGGACAGTGGCGGAGAGGGTGACGCAGAACAAGAGACAATCAAGCATGGCCAGCCTCAACGCTGTCTACCGAGAGAAACGAACAACCCTCTACTTCCCACAGCTCCTGGTTTCCTTATTTCTCTGCTCCATTTCCTTAAGGGTGTTCACGTGACAAAAGTCTATCATTTTATATTTGTACGGCGCACTGTTAGTTTTACATATATTACTTGTGACTACACTTTCCACTTGTGAACATTTTTTAGCTCTCATAGTCTTCCAGTAGCAGCATGTTAAAATCAAAATTTTCAACTTACAGGGACATACAAATAACAAAAACCAACTGACTTACTCCAACGAAATAATTAACACTAAAATTAGACATTATATGCCACGCACTAATCATAAAAAAAAACACACAAAGAAGCTCCTTGTGTTTTTTATAAACTTCTATAAATGAAGATAAAAGTTCTGTATTTTCAGATTTTTTTTAAATACAAAGGCATTTTATTGTGTGTACTCAAACCTGTTAGCATATTGATTATGGCTCGTAATATCTAATTTCAGTGTAAATTATTAAATTCTAGTAAGTAAGTTGGTTTTTGTTAACTGTATGTTACCGTAACTTGCAAAATTTGTCTTTGACATACCGTCTACGAACACAATGTCGCACAAATAAAATTATGCATTGTTGTCACGTGAACGCCCAGAAGGGCGCTACCTTTCCGTATGCCTGAAGACGGAAGCAGATGTCGTGCCTATAGCTCGTCTGGGAAAAACTCCAGTGTTACTAATTTTCGTCGTTCTTTAGTATAGTCTTGTGTTCGTGTCATCGCTGTTGAGTCATTATCTTGTTTTGTGTGTAACATTATCTTCATCTTAGTTATTATCAACGCTGTCTTAATTTTGGCGTCCAAAGTTGTCACAGATTTCTATGTTTTTCGTTTTGTTTACTTGTTTTGGAGTTTAGTTTTTATTTTATTTGTATTTTTTAATGTTTGACACAATTCCTCATATGAATTTTTTGGTTTTATTATTTACATATGTATTGGTACAACCAATTCAGCTGGTTTTTAATTTTTATTTATTTATTTATTTTACTGGCTTACTCTTGGGTTCCTGGGAAGGCACGGCACTGCAGTTTGCAACGTTGTATGCCCACAAAACGTTTTTTTCACTTAACTACAGACGTCGAAATGTTCGTTCTGAAGTCTCTCAAGCTGAATTGTCAAAAGGATTCCAATAATATTATGCTGAGTTATTCCGGTAAGTAAAATTTTAAAATTTTATCTACTTTTAGGGCCAAATATAAAAAGTAAATCGATAACAAATGGTAAAACAAAAATTAAATAAATCCTAGATGACGGGTGTTCTACATAGAGCATACTGAACGTGCTGGGAGGAAAGTAGATTGTTGTGAATTATTTTAGACAACATGATTCATAAAAAATTTTTGGCAACAATAAGGTTTAATTGCCCAATTCTTACAACGATTAAAACTAAGTAAACAAACAGGATACCATTCCAACAAAAAAATTTAATATTTTATCTAATAACCCCAGTTATGTCGTTTCAACACACCATAATTCTATTAAAATATTGGCATCCACCAGGCATGATTATTACATCATTCTTTTAACAATTAAAATTGAACTAAACAAGCATCATGTGCTCGTAGTTGTTAGTATATTACTGTTTCAAAAACAGTTTAATATATACTTTAGCTAATAACCACGGCAATTCCTTTTTATGTCGTTTCAACACACCATAATCATATTAAAAAATTGACAACAATCAGTCTTGGTTGCCTTATTCTTACAATAATTAAAACTAAAATAAAAACAGCATGTTTTTTTTTGTTTTATAATTCGTTCTATCAACAAAATAAATTAATACTTTACCTAATAACGCAAGTAAATCCTTTTCAAATGTTTGAACACATAACAATTCTATGAAAATATTGGCAACAATCAGGCTTGATTGCTATATTATTACAATGAAAATTTAAAAACAGTGTGTGTGTTCTTGCTTGTTAATACATTGCACTTCTAACAACATAATAAATAATTTATCTAATCACCCCAGTAAACACTTTTTACAATGCAAGTCACTCATACTGTAAAAAAAAAATAAACGTTTTATATACTTGCACATTATGTGAAAAACCTCAAAGAGAATTATCTAAATTTACGACTTTCATAAAAAAAAAAGCACCGTAACTTGGTAACCTATATTGTTGCTACAAGTAGATTACTTATAATATTGCTGAAATACCAATCCGTTCTGTTGAAGAGACTATATATTCTGTAGAATGAACAAATTGCTCTGTTGAAGGAAATGTGGCCGTGTAGTATGTCAAGTATAAAACATTATTACAAACATTCTCTTATTAAAAGCCATCTCAATAGCATATTATACAAGAGTCTTACAACACTGAAAGAAAATCCCATAAACCAACAAACGTTTGAGAAAATTTTAAAATACTACATCTCAAAGCAAAACTAAAAATTCCACGATGGAAACAATTTAAATTTGAAACTTGTGGATAGTACTACAAACCATCTCTCATTAAAAGTCAGTTGAAGATTAAATTCACAAACACACGCGCAGATTTGCAGTCGAAACTGAAACAGCATTTGAAAGTCGGTTCAAGAAATATACTATTAAGAATGTTAACGCATGCAAAGATGCAATGAATGTTTTAATAGTATTATGTAATACTAACAATGTTTTCCTGTAACGAAGGCCATACGGCCTTCTTTACCAGTTTAACCATAGAAAATCTATAAACTGGTAAGAGTCTAATATTGTTACTATGAAATAAATTTATTTATGTGGACACCTGTACAATTTGTTTAACGTTTCTTTTTTCTAAATATGGTTCTTTGCCGTTGCTGTCCATACCAATGTCAACCTAGGTTTAGAGACAAGCTGAAGATGTACATGTGAAGGAAAAATAAGTGAAATAAACGGGAATGTGTTGATTACAAGCTGCCTTGTACTGGTTTTCACATGTGGAGAACCAAGATCTTGGTGGGTTGTTTTACGAACAGTTAGTTCCGCCTTCCCTGTGCTACCTTGACAGCAAACTCCATCAACTAAGAGTATAGCGCGCGCGCGCATATACGTCGTCTGGCTGGCCAGCACCCACAGAAATGTTCCGTTGACCTCTTGCTCCCCACACAAGGCTGTAAAACATAATGAAGTCCCCCTCTACAGGTAAGGTTTTAGTGATTATACTCTGACACTTTGACAAACAACGATTATCCCTTCTGTTCCAATCCACCCTCTTCCCTCCCCGTATAACCAGTCGACACCTCACGACCCGGAAGTCTAGTTCTTCTGTCCACAATTCGGCACTGACCCCGTCCACACCAAAACCTTGGTAGTCGCTGTCTTTAACGCCACGTCTATAGTTCCCTCAAGTTTACCTCTTGCAATTAGCTATCGACTCTCCAGTTCTTTTTTGTGATGGTATCAAGGTAATCGTGTTTATTCTATCTGACCTCAATTCGAATTTTGGTCCCAGAGTCTTTCAGTCTTTAATACGTTCCGAGCTCAAAGAACTTAAACATTTCTTTCTGAAATGTCTTCAAAAAATGTGACCTGCCTTTATTTCGTTTAGAAGTGCGAAATTATTTCGCACGGGACTTTGTGAACGGGTTTATCTTAAGAAATATTAATATAAATACTTCAGTTTTTAATTTATAATACATCCCACTGTAAGTTATAAAAATGCAATCAAGTAATTTATTATGTATATTATTTTCAAATTTGTTGCATTAAGAATAATGCAATATATTATTATATTATATGTTATATGACATTATTTTATGTTTTGTCATGTTATGTTATGTAATTTTCATAAAACATATAAAAAATACTTCTGATTCGTATAATCAATTTGCAAATGAATGTAAATAGGTAAAAGCAGACTTCAACTTGTTAGAAACAGATGGTTAACTAATGTCAATAATAAATCAAAGTAGATCAAAAACTTTCTGGAATTACGTAAATGTCATGAAGAATGGATATAATGAAAACGTTACCCTAACCCTACGCGTTATTACAAATCTGAAATTTATTGCTATTCATTTTGCTGATTTATTCATAAAACCAGGAGTTTTTTTTTTTATTTTTTATTTTTTTAACTGATGATTTGACTAGCACACAGAATAATTTGTCATTGCCATACTTTTATAGCAGTATAGTTTTATGGGGTGTATCCGTGAATCCGTAGGTATCGATGAGATTCCAAATTTTATTGTATAAGTGTGTGTTAATGTATTTACACCAGTATTTACTTATTTATTCGATTTCGTAAATAATATCCACAAAGATATCACAAACGGAAAACTAAATTATGTCATATACTTTCACTTCACAAAAGCATTGTCAAATGCTTTGTTAGCTATATTAACTTACGTAATTTTAAGGTAAGAATTGCTAATACTTTCTCGGAAATTTTTAATGTATAATCTGGTGTTCCCCAAGGAGGCAATTTATCTCCATTTATATTTAACGTTTTTCTCAATGACATGGCTTATGTTATAAGAAATTCAAATGTTTTACTTTTAAGCTGACGACCTCAAATTGTAAAAAACAAATCAACAATTCAGATGAACAGGAGAAACTTCTAGAGGACATAAATGCATAACACAAGTGGTGTAATTATGACAAAATGGTTCTTAACCTAAAAAAAAATTACTGATTTACCTTTAGTTGGAAAACTTATAATCTTATGAGCAAATATTATATAAATAACCATAAATTCAAAATAGTGATATTTATACGTGATTAAGGAGTACTTCTTGATGAAACGCTCTACTTTCATTACCATATTGATAGCATTCTAGATGCTTAGGGCTTGTTTCTTTTATTAGCAAATCTGCAACTCTGTTTTATATTTCCATAAGGTCTAAGTTAGAATAGTTACGGGTCAGTAATACGTAACTCACTCACGTAGACTGATTCTTAACGTTAGGAAACATTCAAATTTAAATATTCAAATTCGTTCATAACAGGTTTAATTCAATAGATACACGATACGATTCAACTATAGTCGGTTCGGGATAAAGTGAGCACTAGAAAAAATCCTGCTTAAGTTCTATTTTCAGCCAATTCGTATCTTTTCGCGTGTAACGGCTAACGACCATGGAGGTATTAGTCTATGGAGTGGAACCTTTGAGCAAATTTGAAGCCAGCCAACAGGCGACGTTTAAAGACAAGGATAGAGCTAGTGATGGCAAAAACATGTAAACATAGCATTGAGCTGAATGAAAATGTTTTAGTTTTTTGTTAACTACACATTATGGTGGAAGTTTGTGAAACTCTTGGCCTTACAAACAGATTCGATCGTTGCGGAGGATTATCTTTGTACAGGTAAGACACTTTTATTTAAATTCATCAAGTTTATAAAGTACATACACACAGCGAGAGCTAATTCGGTTTTATTTATATTTCTGAAGCAATTGTAAACTGTTGTGTACGATTCAAATAGAGAATTAGCGCGGATTTTTGTAAAAGATTTACATAATTACATTGCTTTCTGCTATTGTTTTGCCACCCAAAATATAGCGACTCGTGAAAAATAACGTCCTGCGCATGCGCAGTTCAAATATGTTCGAAAATGATCGGCTTCAGACGATTACCATTGAAATGTACGGCAGATGCCACTCCATAGACTAATACCACCATGCTAACGACGGGAAATGTCTAACCTCTCTGGACACGTCACTTGATGTTTGCGCGTGTAAGATAAAATGTTTACTAAGTATTAATAGAGACAGTTTGATAATAAGTGCATTAATTATATAAAATACAATTGTCGATTACGGTGGGTTGTTTTCAGTATTGTTGAATTTAAATAGAATTATACATACTACATAGCGTAATTTCGCTGCCAACGATGCAAGCAGTAAAGGAACTACAGTTTATGTTGACTTAGGCAGTAACGGCTAGTGATATTTTTCAAAGGTTAAATTTTTAGTGCTCACTTTATCCCAAACACACGCTTTGAAAACAAGACGATCAGTTTCATATGCACATTTAACCTTAAGAACTATTTTTCAATTTTCGATTGCAGTGAAATAATAAACAATGTATCCCTGAAAGTTCCGTCCTACAGGCAAAGATCTAGTGATATATTTATAGCACAACATAATTAATCTGACATAATGAAACGCTGTGTAAAAAAGGCAAACACTTTGTAGTAACTTAGATAAATTTACCAAACCCGACAGACTGTCAGTTCATGATATTTTAATAGGTAAAAGTGTTCACGTGTGTGGTGTGTCCAAGAGACGGAGGTTGGAAGGCTGGCAAACTTCACAATTCCTTTCTTTAGTTTTCTCTTTTTTTCTGTTTTTTTATTTAATTTAAACCTATCATTTTTTATTATTTTAAATAATTAATATAACATCTTGTTTTCTTGTAGTATTTTGTAGCGTTTTTCCGTGTTATGTATTTTTAAGTACCAGCCTAATATGGGCATAACAGACGGTTTGACTGACACTACAAATACGTGAACAAATAAATAATAATAAATTATGCTATAATTCGTTATATTACAATATTTTATACCGTGTTATGTTGTAATACATCACGAGAGTGATGTATTTGTACAAATTAGCGAGTACGTCTGAAACCATAGTAAGCCTACTAAAAATAGTGTAACAAATTGTTAGATTGCTTACTGGAATTTCCACCAACGAACCAGTATGATACTCAAACTGCAATACTACTATCAACGTTCTTTGACGTGCCAAATAGGAAAACCAACAGAAATTTAGGAATATAATAAATAGGGACGGGAATTTTTGGTGAAAAGATTTTTACCCCATTTTGGTTCTGTGCCTGACGTGCACACCTGCAGCTCAACTCCACTATAATCGGCACAGTGTTTTTGTGCAAGAGTCGTTATTCCTTTGACTGTGCCAATCAGTACACGGATAACTCCCACACCACGTCTGTGATTTGCGGGTTTAACCTCCACACTCTGGGTGTTACGGCATCCAATCACTGACCACAAAGCCGAAATGCAGGTGCGCACGTCAGGCACTGAAACAAATTGCTGCAAAAATATTTTCGCGAAATTTCCTATATCTGATAATAAATCATTAATTCCTTACAGCATATGCAGATGCCACAAGCGAAAATGTTTTATTAATTAAGGTTGCTGTGTAGAGTCAAACTTTTAAGTACCGTAGTATCTCATTTACTTTCGAATATCTGTTTGTTGAAGCTAAAGTGAATCTTTGTAATAGTTTTCAAATTTCGTGTTAGACGTGAAAAAATAAAATGAAACTGGCACTTTGAACACAATTTACGCCTAGAAGTTCAATCATTCTTCTGTTGAAGAAAAAAAGTTTTTTCCCCCGCTACGTGGGCGGGTTTCGTCGAATCGTTACCGAACACCGACTGAATATTTCGTTGTTGTTCTACTGCTGTTCTCAGTCAATCGATGTTTTTCTTTATAAATCTCGCAGCCTTCTATTACAACAGTTTATATATTCAGACTCTAAGGTAAACTGACTGCGAGCAAACTTTCACGGTGTCTCATTATAACAGAGAAAATCCTTTGCAGAAATCAAAGAAAACTATAATAAATTATCTAAATGGTTAAGTGATCTTCTTCGTTTCTCCAACATGTTACATTTTCAACTTAATAACTAATTTCGTTTCCCTGAACCACAGGCTAAATACCGCCTCTGCACTTCGCCGAACATTTGCCGAATGTTCCCGAATGAGCGCGTGTAGACTGTACATGGTCATTCGGCCGTCGTTAGTCTTCGAGCGGCCAATGTTTGGCATTCGTGGCGAATGCCGATTGGCAATCCGTATCGAGTCTGCTTGCATCAAAGGACCCACGGCTCTCAACACATTCGCCGAACGTATAGTTGTTTGTTTATTGTTGGATGTACGTGTGTTGACGAGACCACTACACGCGGTTATAAAAACTCACGAGTCGAAGCAGGGTAGGATTTCAGTCACGTGATCAGGTTTTGTCGATCATAGAGTTAAACCATAAAGACGTTTTAAAAGCTGGTCAAAGTTTAAAGATGGCGGGAATAAAAAGGGGCTACATATACGTTTAAATATGTTACTAAGTGTGACACCCGCAGCACACTTTTTACTTGTTACTCATTTATGTCAATTACTCACGGTAACGGACCCGCGAGATTCGTTTCATAATTCGAACGGGTGTTACACGGGATTTCCGCTCTGTTCGATGTGGCTTCTCGGGCCTTCGGCCTGAATGAAAGGGCAGCGGCTCACTGTTCGAGGGCCTGCAGGTCTCGGTGCAAGGGCTCGCGGCCCATTGTCCAAGGACCAGAGGGCCATTGGTGTGAAAGGGCCATGCGGCCCATTTTGCGAGGGCCTGTGTAGCACGGAAAATTTCAAGAAAATTAAAAAATGCATAACGTCTAAACTATTTGAGATATGCGAATATCATTTGGTACACTTATGTAAAATGATTCTCAGAAAACGGGTGGAGGGGGGGGGAGGAAATGAAATTTGAGTTTTAAGCACATTTAAGGAATGTTTTGGGTCTAAGAAAATTGTTTTCAAATTTGATCGAAAATCTTTGAGTACGGATATAAATATGCTAAAGTAGTTTAAAGTCCAAATCGCAGCTCAGCTCAGCGCACAAATTGCATTTAACGCATAAAACAAATTTAGTGCAAACATGTTAAATAACACATACTAAAATTTGGCATTGTTTTTATTTGTACTCTAAAACAAATATTACTGCTTTAAAACAAAAACTTTGTTCATCAAGTGTGTAGTGGAATCTTAAAAGTAAAGCCTAGGTTTACGATGCTTGGGTTGGAATTTTTTATAGTAGGCCTAATTACTGTATTACAATTAAAATTGCTAACCTCTTTCTATTGAGAGGGCTGTCGATCAGCCCTCATCGTTGTTTTCGTCACGGGTTTTTTATTTTCTGCGGTGATTTGTGATCAAATAACTAAAGGGGCTTAAATAATAATATGCAAATTACCGCAATTGTTTGTATGCGGTCTGTTTCAGTCATGGACAAATGTGTAGACGCATAGATAAACAATTTATGAAACGTTCGGCGATGTGTAGACGCACGCATTCGTCCACTAACGATTCGCCGGATCAATCAGCGAATAATTCGACGATTCGCTCACCGAGTGTGTAGAGGCTATTTAGCAATGTGCAAAGAATAACAGCGAAAGTAAAAAATAACATTAACACTACATGAGAAAATTTCTTTTAAACACATCAAATAGCCCTAAATAAATGCTTTGTTAAAAAAATTGTAACATCGTTATGAATTGATTTCGAGATTTAACAGATGTCTAAAATACTAGTTATGTAATAACACTGCTAAAAATCTTAAAATTACAGTATGTCAATGCAGAAAATTAGGCGTACTGTAATTTGAATGTTTCGCAGTCTGCTTTTCAAATAAATCCAAAAATGTTTACCGTTGTAAAATTATACATGTTTGGATTTCTCCACTTCCCTGAAATAAATATTAGCATAACGTTACAAAGTTATGTAGTAGGTAATAATGCCAATTATTTAGGAGTAATAGTAGGAAACTGTAGTTTAGTAGAGAAATAAACAAACTACTAAGCTGTAATAATTTTTTTCTTTTCATACACATATAAATATGAGAGTCTTCAGGTAATTTTGCCAAATAAACAACTGCAACTTCTTGCAACAGGTGGGTGAACGGGGGAGGAATGTTCCTTTAATATAATTCTGGAGAATACTGGAAAATATTTTGCTATATATTTATTTTACGAGTATATTGATAGCATGTGTCTGTTGTGGTGTTAAACAGACTATCCTTTCCAAATCCTCCCAGTCTCGATAATAGCCTGGTAATTCAACACTCGTACTGTGGATGAATAATGCTAAATCCAGAGGGCTTTAGTTAAAGTTGTACGGAATTTCCAAGAAGTCGGATCTATGTATGAAAGCGGAACAAGATCAGATAATACAATAACGAAAGAAATAAGCAATAAATTCCAAAGCTACGCCTTGAAAATGAAAAACTATCATATAAAGAAATCTGGAATGTCAGTGTAAAATATATATTGCGGAAATTCAGTAAACATTCATTGTTATACATATCCAGGCAATTTCGAGGTAACATTAAGCGTTGATGTTTACACAATTAATCGATAATAGTGAGAATTTAGACTAATTTGCAGATAATTTGAAATTAATTTTGCTTGATACATACCGACGCCTACAAACTATAGTAACAGTTGGTGAAACCAAAAATATGCCTTTAAATGCAACGCTCTCAGCAGGTTTATAGCTAGTCATGGTTTAGAATTTTATGCTGTAAACTATATTTATCCTAGCTGTCTCTTTGCGGCTTCTCCTGCGTGTACTATAGAAAATAGTAACTAACTATTAATCACGTATTATTTGATGGTGTTACTATATTCTCTGTATATCTTTAAAACAACAAATACAAACAGCTTTATCCAGTCCACTTCGCTGAGCGTACTTTAATTGCAGCACATCTTTGTTTTTAATTAATCTTTATTTCTCCATAAAATAGCTGCCCGGCTGCGGCTTTGCTCGCCGCGTGAAATTATGTAATGTAAACTGTAACTCTGAATAAAATATGTGATGAATGCATTTAACAGCTAGCGTACCCAATAACAGTGAACTATAAATTGTCTTAGCTCAGTGTAAAGAGCGCGCGCACTATGCTCGTATGATGTCATAGTAATTCCCATCGCAAAGTCTTGCACGGGATACGAACTCGTAACCACGCCCCTCCCACACCACACACTTTAAACAATACCTGGGTGAATGCTTTAAGTCAGGCAGTGATAATTATTTCAAATGTACAGGCTACGGTCCAAAAAGGTTTTATTTATGAGTAGATTGGCAAAAAGAAAAAAAAACTCTCTTTTTTCGGGAGAGTGTATTATTTAACTGCTTTTCACAACCTTAATTTTCGAATTTCATAAAATCCTGAATTAGATTTGTAGATATTTACATAAGCTTCATTCTTATCAAAATCATCTCTATATCTCAACGGGTATAAGCGGTACTAACGATTATTTGAAAACACATTTTATTTTATTTAACAGCGTTGAAGGACGAATTTCGAAAAGTCCTAAAATATCTTTTTTATATTTACGTCATATTTATTTTAAAGCAAAAACCATTTCAAAATTTTCCACTGGTTTAGGAGATAAGTTGAATTAATTAAAAACAGGTTTTACGTTATTTTAGGGCTTTCAAGGACGAAATTCGAAAAATTCTGAAAATAATTTTGAGATATTTACTTAAGCATAATTTTAAAGAAAAAATCACCTCACTATCTGAATGGTTTAGGAAAAATCAAGGATTAATTGAAAACACATTTCACGGCTTTTCACCCCCTTAATTTTCGAATTTCGCAAAATCGAAAAATTCACAAATTTGCATTTGTTTGGACAAAATTTTTAAGTAAAAAAATTATGATAGCTTTCCCAATTAGTGCGATTAGTTATTAGGGATCTTTGAAAACTCATTTCACCCCTTTTCATCCCCTTAATTATAGAATTTCGAAAAATCTATTCTTAATGGTTGTCTACGGGACAAGGGTAAGCTTGCCTCAAAATTTAATGGTTCTATGTCCAGTGGTTTGGGCTGTGTATAGATGTGTGACTGAGTGTGTCAGTGAGGACACTTCATTTTATATATTAAGATTTAATTATTTACTTATTTAATTTTGCTGTTTGCCAACACGAACAACCGGAATCTTGTCAACCAGCAGTAGATTAATTATTTTCTGTACTCTGTTAGAAGGATGTCAAAACTCAGCTTCTAAGATATTTTAACAACATTTACTACATTAAGTAATTTTTAGTAAAAATTTCCACAAGTTTATTTTACGCATGTTCATACGTGATGTCAATCACTTACTCTGCATACGCAATACTAGGATCTATTCATATATATTTATATATTTCTACTGTCAGATCTCATCTGGAACAAGGACGCGCTGTAACCTCGTCCTTCGCTGAGAACAGAACGAATTAATTAAGAAGACGCGGTACACATTTTTATTCATCTTTGTGAGAAAACGTTTTCCCAGCATAATGAAATTTTAATGTATTATTTATGACGCTGTGATTTTGTTAACTTCGTATTCGGCGCAAGATTATACGCTGAAGGGAATGTGGCTCTCTGGCAAAATATTAACTCGAAAAGGTGGTAAAAAATTGTTTTCTTTAGGATCGGTTTTTTTTGTGTTGTCTTTTGAAAATTTTTGGAAACATCAGAAGGCCTCAAACGTTTTCAGAACTAATTTATCAAGTTAGCACTCTTAACAATACATCTCCCTGATGCTGGATACTTAGTACGTCAATACCTGAGTGAAGAGATCTATCACCTACGTTCCTACGTGTTGATTTATTGATTTTCATTGCCTATTGTCATTTCACGACCAAAATTTCTAAAAGTGTTTGTGTATTGTGATATACATATATAAGTTTATTATTAATTAAAAAAACAGGAGCTGAAACACAGTAACTGCTGTCGTACGGATAATGTCTCTATTTAGCTACTGGCTTACCTATCAGAAAACAAACCAATATGCTTCCGATTCTCACAGACGACGTATTTCATTTATTTCATTTAAGAAAATGTTTACAGTAAAAAACTTGTTTTATATTAAAATATTTTGAAGTGTTGACGGAAGCTTACAGGTTATAAAAATGAAACTAGAAGCAACTAAAGAAAAGAAAGAAAGGGCCGTAACTCGGTACATAAAGAGTGGCAACCCGTCCTCTCCTGGGTCTCGAGCTAGGCAGGATGACGTTCGAAGGCTCCACAAACTAGTTCACTTGTTTTCAATTAGTACATTTAGTTTCTCGCAGCTATTCAACGTTGGTCCCGGCCAGCTGCCAAAGAGCGGGTTTCATTGTGGAGTAATTTATGCACTGCTTATAGGTTGAATGTGTAAGCTTTTAATGTACAGTTGAATTTTAACTATGAGAGCCTCTTTGACGAATTCCCTGCATAGTTCGTATCAGGATAAAATCAGCCTTACCGAAGTTTTCAGCAGCTCAACAAACGATCAGAAATTAATAGTTTCTGATTGGG
>PNEQ01087761.1:26278-67030 GCA_003012365.1 Medauroidea extradentata | reverse complement strand
AACATAGCTTGTAAATATTTTTTCAATAAGAGAATTTGTTTCAAAGATATGTGACTTTGAAACGTCCCAAAACGCAAGTTTGTACCGAATTACGAATATTTACCGATTTCTAACTTTTGCTTTCAGCTATGCCTCTCATCCCAATTCAATGTTTTATATACTCATTCGACGTAAAATTTAAGCTTCTTTAATTTTAAACCGAGCAATATTTTCTGTCCGACGCATCGTTTTTGAGTTACAAGCTAAAATCTACAAAAAGTGCAATAAATTGGCGGTTTTTGTCCGCCAAAAGTTAAGCTCACCTCCTAGGAGGGTGCAAACTCAGATTACAAGTATTTAGGACCAAAGGGAGGTATTAAAACAATTTCCAGCTTTCTCGGAATTAATTCCTGGAAAAAACCTTATTTGACTGGCTTATTATACTCCCTGCGGGAGCGTGAAACGTTTAGTTAAAAAATGATCCGGTTAAATTAAATAAAAGACTTACAGCACTATCGATGTCAGTTGATTCAAGATTGCAGTTCAGCCCTGCGGGAAGAAGCTAGCCACCCACACGCCTGCACTCTACTACATCTGGAGGTTCACTGTCATGGCCGCCGGAGAAACGAGGGCTACACACTATCTAGCAACTAATGCTCAGGAACCACCCTCTTAAACCATAGCAAGACATATATCATAATTCACTGAGAAATATTACTAAGTTTTCTAAGCATGCATAGTTCTGTATACTACTGTTCTTATTTACTATTCAGACACTCAATCGGCTAGTTTGGCCAGTCGTTTGTGACGTCATTGCCGGGTGACCGCTAACCGATGTAGCGGTTAGGGCGAGGGAGGGGGGTGGCACTGGACACTACTCTGATGCACTGTGGTGTGGATTATACTCGCCGGTTAACCTTGACCCGTACAACAATTGCACTGCCCTCGTGGCCGGCCAGTGTACGTCGGCGCCATTGCGCGTGCCGAGTAGCGGGCCCCAGGTGCACGGCCTTGTGTGTTGGTGTTTGGGCTCCCGCAGTACGATTACACATATTTGCATTCCATTTGAGGTTAATGTATTTAGTTGCCTTTTTTCCGACATTGCATTGCTTTTACATCACAGTTAATTGCGCCCCTTGTATTTGTCATACTTCTGATGCGTCCTTTTGCTCAAAACTGAGAAAAGGGCGTCACACTTAGAAATTTTTTTTCCAAACAAAGGTTGTCTCACTTAGAAATGGTTTTTCCAAACGTAAGGAAGGAATCATGTCAAGTGTTTAGCTATTATATGTTCGAATGCAACTGTTGAAACACCAGGTGTTGTAAAACATTGTACTACATTAATAGATTGCTTTCAAGTACCTTCAGACTGAGTACATCTGGAAGAATACCTACATTGTCAAATGAGATGTCCTACAGTGATGACTGTCCAATATTCATGAATGTGAAAAAAATACAAGATGTTATTAAACTTCTGCAGAATGTTCCTGATGTACACATTGTATTTTATAGAGAGATTGTAGAGTGGAAAACTACTGACACCTCCGAAGATCCTGATGCATTTGAAGCATTATGATACTTCTCATTTAGATCTTGATAGGAATGTTGTCATATTTTGTTTGTTGACTGTACAATATGGTAAATAATTTTTTCCTTTAATTTTTCATGGATTGTTGAGCACAACTTTCTGTTTGTTTGTAACAATGTAAGTACAATATTGTCAATATATTATCAAGCATGCTGTGTTGATGTTTGTAGACCTACACAACAAGAACGAACTTAGAATGCCAAACAACTACTCAACTTACAGTGAGTTAGTCTGATACTGAAGTACAAAGTGAATTTGCTAGAGAGATTACATAATGGAAAACAATACACATACAAACAGTTTGATACATTTGAAGCATACAGATAATTTTGATCAGAATACTGATTGTTTGTTGTCGTATTCTATTTGGTAAACACTGTGTTTGTTGCCTTATGATTTTTGTTAAATGTTAGTGATGTATGTGAAATGTTATTTCTTCAGTGCAATCATTGCAATGTAAATCTAAGCCAAATACTGATATCTGCAACCATTGAATACGATAACTGAACCCCTTTTCATAATAATTGAGTCAATTCTAGTGTTGTGCTGTATGTATAGATCACATGCCATGCAGCCTAGGCAGATAAATCCTTTATAATTTTTTAAGTGGTTAACTAAAACTCCTACTCAGACATAATCAGTCAATATTGTTAAAAATAAAATTATTATTTAAATGTAAAATTTACTTGTGCCACATTCCTTATAATTTACCATTAAATCCAATCAATTATTATACTATAATTTTTTATTATAACATAAACAGTCTTCAGGATCCTCGAAACCATATCATATCGAGTTCCAATAAATTTAATACATTTTATTAAAATTTTAATACTTACATGCACAAGTTTTCGCCGCTCAAACATGGTGGTCAGATCCTGAAGCCTCCTACAGCCAGCAAGGAACTGATTTGGTTTTGTATAGCCATGCTGTTTTACAGTGCTCTCTTCATTCTATCTCTTTCCCTTTAATCCCACCCCAGCCTCACTGATGTTCGCGTCAACCTGTCCAAGCTCAACTCACTCTCCTCACTACTTCTCCCAATCCCATCATCAGCACATGGCATTGAACTGATGTTGCCTTCCCCTCTTCCTTATTACTAGCTTCACTGGCATGTGTGTCAGAACTTGTTTTAGCAATACCCCCTCTCCTTACATCTGCCCAACATCTGCACATGGCCTTACCTTACTCTCCCCCTATTCTCTATCCCCACACTCACTTGTGTTCGTGTCAGAAACTGTGCAAACTTAGTCTCCTCCACTCCCACTTTATCTTGACATGTCGTTGTCTTCCCCTCTCCCTTCTGCTTCTCCATCACTGGTGTTGATGTCAGAACCTGTGCTGCTAAGTCCCCTTCACTCACTTCATCGATACATGTCCTAGCCTTCTCCTCCATCCTCTCGAAAGGACTGCACTTGATACAAGTTTCGACAAGCTCTTGTATGCAAGTGTTTGTGTCGGTACCTGAGCTCATACCCCCTCTTCTCACCCTCTTTCATATTCACACCCTTACTAATTATATTTATTAAATATTAAATTAATGGAAATCTTTATACTATTAAGGATAATATTTACTATACTTTCGATCATAATTAAATTATAATAACAATGTTAATTATATATTTAAACATTTTTGTTTTAAAAAAATGTTTACATATAACCTACATACTACTACATTAAAAACACATGATCCTCTGCAAACATAATAACTCTTTGTTTTAAAATGGTCTCAACCATAACACTGAAAGTCCGATTAGTCACAGTTTTTAATTACATGTAAAAAACCAAGTCTTTGTACACTCATATGCTTCCTGCTGTCGCAATGCATTCTTGAACACAACCAGGGGCGAAGTGTGGACGTGATTCAAGGCAAGCAGTAAGAGAGAGTCTATACACTTTTAGAAGGTACAGTTGTGTTGCTGAGACCTAGTTGTATTACTTAGAAGTAGTTCCTGCCTCTACCAGTCAAATGGTTACACAGGCAACTGAGAATTGTGTACAGTCACTGCTAATCCCGCTTGCCCTAGAACACTTCATGCTTCGCCACTGAACACAAATTCCTCGTAGAAGAAGTGACACCTATTGTAAGATGTATGAGCTACAGATGTAGCAACATTCTCGAGGAAGCCCCAGGAATTCCCATAGAATTCAAATATGTTCACGAACATCTGATCATCATGGCCGATATGGCTGCGAATATGGGTGAACAGCTCGTCACCGTTGTCGTAAAGTTCACATACATTTGTGAACAGCTCGTCATAGTGGCCGAAGTGGTGGCGAACAGCGCGTCTTCATGGCCATCGCCAAAATCAGCAGTCAGCACATTATCCCGAGCGAAGAATCCACTGATTACGCCAAAGTGTAGCACGATTGCAGCCAACCAACCAAAGTGGACGAATGTGTACAATGTTCTTTTAAGTAATTTCTCAATTTCTGAATCTGCAACCCATGAATTGTAGCTAGCTTGACATATTACTGTCCGTTCTGACATCTTAGAACCTTCTCCATCAAATACATTTCGGGAAATCTGATAGGTTGAATTCTTTTGAATAGAAACCACCACGAAATGGTACTTTGTCAAAATCTTTAAGATAGTATGTTTTCGGTTTCGATTCACGTACATGTGCTACATAGAATAGTCCTGGGCTCCAGTTTGCAATTTTGTTAGGAGATTCGCACCAGGGCACCAACTTTCACTTTAAGCTTGAGGGGGTCCTTTTCCTGTTTGGGTACACAATATGAAGTAAGGTGCATGGCTTCGTGTCCGTGGGAGAGTAAACATTTGCATTACACTCGCAAAGATTATTAGGTAAAATATCGACTCGTATGCAAGTTACATTAGAGTATCGCCACAATTTACCTTACAGAGTTCGGTTAAACCTCACAGCAATGGGTGCTTTGAGACTGCTGTGTGTAGAATAATGATTTATGTTATAATTTTCATTACAAGATTGAACATAGCACTGTAAAACTCTCTTCCCATGTCTGTTTGTATGTTATCTGAACACGACCTTCGTGTAAAGTGTAGCTTTCGCGACACGGGTTTTATTCTTCGACTTGACTCACCTGGCCCAGGCATATTTGCCATACACATCAATGACTGTCATTGGAGGTGAACGAAATTTGAGAAGAAGCCGCATTGCCACAAATGGCAACAGGTCCTTAAAGACCTGGCCCCTAAGAGTAAGAAAAGTGATGTTACCAACCTGACAAGGAGTTAGGTTTGTATCATATTGAATCAAAGATTGTGGTTACTGATTTCTAGTTCGAGAGATAACTCAGTTTCTTACTATCGGATTTCAATGCGTGTTTTTTCATAAGAAAGCAATTTCTAAGTTCTTTATTTGCCTTATATTTTCTAAAATCAATCATTTACCTCAAAAATGAAAATCTCGTTTATCAAGTCAATTATGCAAACCCCCATAACTTGTTTCAGGATATTCCGATTTGAAATATTATGTGTACAAAATAAGCTCTTTTTCAAGTACAAGATGTAGATATTTGATTGTTATTTCCTTATACCCCTTTTTCATAAATAATGAACGAAATGTGTATTATTTTATTTACAGGCTTCTTTATTCCAACAGAATGTTGCTTTTATTGCAAGTTGAAGTGCTAACAGTTGTTAACTACAAAATACAAATGAATAATTGTATGGGCCATAACTATATGAAAATTTAGTATCGAACTTTTTATCGTAATTACTATAACTTACAAAATCTTACATGCATTGATTTCGTTTTAGGAATGTTGAGAAAATAATCGAGAAGCTCTTAGAATGGAGCCCATACGGAGAGCTCAGTTCATCTAAGCGTGTGCAATATTCGTCAGAAAGTTGGCGATGTGTCATATGTTTGAAGCCAGACACTGAAGATGCACGGTCTGTAAAGCGGCCTATACACATGCGAACATGGTTCGCTGAACTTGGTTCGTACGAACCAAGTTCCCCGTGGTTCGCCTGTGTGTGGGTACTATCGAACCAAGTTCGCGGACGAACTTGGTCTTCCATCGAGTTGGAAAAAATTTGTTCGGTTCGCCACCAGGGCGAACTGTGTTCGCCTGTGTGTAGAGAGCACGAACCGTTGTTCGGTACTCTAGAGAAGTCGTCGAGGTGTGTAGACGTGTTGCTACAATGTCTGATAGTGCTCAATTTATGAACCTGTAATTTTTGTCGGACTTCATCGAGGCCTATCGGAATTATCCGGGTTTATGGAAAGTCAAGAGTGACGAGTACAGGGACAGAAACATGCGTGATGAAGCACTGAATACACTTTTGCTCATTATGCGCGATAATATAGCCAGTGCCGATTTAAGTTTTCTGAAATCGAGAATAGAAACTCTGAAGCAGAGCTTTAGAAGAGAATACAGAAAGGTGAAGGACTCTATGAAATACGGTGCATCGGAGGATAGTGTATATAAACATCGATTGTGGTACTACCACATGCTATCGTCCATTACCGATCACGAGGAGCACAACCAATCTGCGTCAACAATGACCCTACAAGACGAAGCTGAAAAAGAGGATGGGGGAAGTCAAAATTTCAAATCTTCCATGTTTCGTCCTGTAGCCAAGTACCTCAGTGTAGCAAGCAGGCGCTGTTCGGCTGATATAGACGTTCTCATGTGAGTATCTTGCTTTGCAATGTGGGGTGTCACACGTTCCAATAAATACTTAAACTCGTCCTCACTCATTCTTAAATACTTTTGATAGTCCTTCGCGTTGTTATCTCTCAGCTCTTTCAATAGTTTCACGTGCGACTACCTTTCCCTTTTACGCAACCACTCCTTTGTCCACTGTGATCTCTTTCGCGGTTTTCTTTTAGTAAATACTCCTAACTCATCCAAAACAATCACGGCAGCAGCCACTTTAGAATAGCTCATCCTGACGTTTTCAGAGTGAAACTGTGTCAATGATGAACCGATGTTGGCACTCCCCTCCACCGTGTGTAGAGCGCCCGCCCCCCGAACATGGTTCGAAGAACCAAGTTCGGCGAAACATATTCGCATGTGTATAGGCCGCTTAAGTACTTCATGTGGTATTGTAAAGGTTAAGGAGGCAATCTGTCTGAGGAAATGTATGTCCGAATTCGATACTTCATTTGGTGGAATACTTGACGGAATAGAATATGTGAACAATGTTACTGAGATTGGGAATGAGTTATTTTGGCACTGACTGTGTTGTAGTTATTTCACTCATAAAGAACATACTGAAAAATTTACCAAGAAAGCGAACAAAAAAAAAAGCGGAAGAACATTTACGGCTCTAAATGGTACGTCAACTTCCACAGACATTACGGAGATCCCAGTGTTCCTCCTGTGCAGTGGAAAAAAAAAATATATTTTGCGAAAAATATTCTAACAAAAAGAAATTATGCTAATCTATAACTTTTTAAGCTTCAAATGTTCTTCTGTATGCTCTCTCTTCAAGAAACTATGTATTAAAACACCGAATTATTGAAGAAGATTTGATTGCAAATTAGGCCCGCTACCATGCTAAATGTAGAAGAGCAGGAGAAAAAAAAGGAAATGTTAAATCGCACAATAAGGTAACACAACCTAGAAGCGACGCTTGGTGTACTCTAATTGATATATTAGATGATGGCTTTGCTCATAAATATGTGTACACTTTAGATGACATTTTGAATGTTATTGAAACATATTATGGGAGAATGTGGTGAATGTCCAATCACAGGTTTAAGAAGAATGAGACCGTTTCTTGAGTAGTACTATACAGAACAGATCAAATTTCAAATGTAAAGAGAAAAAGTGATCCTCTTTTGGTATTTCGAACAGTAACAGTTGGCCAGGCTGTAGAAGCTGCTGTGATTTCTCAGCAGAAAGGAAAAAGTTGCAAATTAGAAAGTAAGGAAGAATGTTCAGAGGCATGAATACTACACTATGCGGCTTTATTTATAAAATCAACTTTGAATATAACTCCTGGACTAGCAGAATGCAATGATTTATCCCAATAAGACGCAAACAAATGTGTCCTATATATTTGCTTTTTGACTAAGGAGCTTCTCGAACATTCAAAAAAATTACTTGACACTAATTTTCTTGTAGTAAGTGGTCTGAAAACTGGCAAAACAATGCACAACAAACTTTGTGACTTGCCTGACCTATACTCAGATCAATAGGAAGCTGATACACGATTATTGTTGCATGGTAAGCATGCTGCTGATGAGGGCTTTTCATCACTAGTGTTTCACTGCGATGATACTGATGTACTTGTTCTACTGTTGTGCCATAATGTGGCACCGTATGCGTGGACGAAAAGGAGCAATCCAAGCAGTAAAATTCCATTACATGAAATTGTTTCGTGTGGTATTAATATTATGATTAATTCAGCACCTATACAACATAAAGAAAATAAGTAAAGTTAAAACAATTTTATTTTGCAAACAGTAAAACTTGAACATTGCTGAATTTTAAGAATCTACGACACACAATAAACAGGTCAATGACGTTAACCAGATTGTTGATGGTTTACAATAACGGCATTCAAGGCTAATAGAATCAACCAGCTCAAGATGTGGTATTCAAATGGCTTTAAATCGTGAACAACTAAGCTGCTAGAGTTTACAAACATATTAAAATTGAACTGACAACTTTACTGCACATCTCGTGAGTGGGCTCCTTGCACAATCCTATCAGATTCATGAAACTAATTACTAAGAAAATGGATAGCTATCCCATAAATGAAATTCTTAGTAAAAAGTAAAACTCGACGTCATGGGCACACCCAAAGCACAGTTATGTCGACCCTGCGCATACTGATGCTCAGAAGTTCAAAATTACAAAAAAATTGCAAAAGCATTATGAAAAGCCGTGACCTAATCATAAATTTTTAGAAAGGTGGTACCTGTAGGGAATTTCGACAAATAAATTACATTATTATAAACCGTTTCCCATAACGGTGACCGACTCCACACGTCTCGCAAGGTTGCAAACCCCAACAAACGAGTACAAGAGCACACTTACATTGACATATACTTTACTGCCTCCGACCAGAGCTGAAAAACAAGTAGGACCATCAACATACTAGCGCCTAGATCCAGGACCTGTAAGCACAGTGGCGCATGCGCAGTAACAACTTCCCTCCACTCGTCCCTTCTCTTTCCAACCCACCATGCTCTCTCACTCTCAAGTCTTCCCCTCCGCACTCATCCATACTCCCCTTACACACATTCACACTGTACGGAGGCTAAAGTATGGCGTATGAATTAATTTACACAAGCGATTCCTTTGCCGCGCTGTCACTCGGAGACAAAGTAACTGAAATGATGCTGTGTCGTCTTATCACATTCTTTTTTTTTTACATTAGCCTCCAACAACACAGTAGTTGACTGTATGTAATTTTTCTCCAAGATGATTTTCGCGAGCTTGTATATTTTGCTCATCAACAAGCATTGACATTGCTATTGAAATATACTCAACAACGTGTACTATAGTTTTACCATAGCACTGTTATGTTCCGGTTACTGTTTGGGAAATGCGAAATGTACTGGGTTCGATTCCCAACCCCGTCTGGGTGTAAATATGTATTCGTATGAAATACTAACTGAAATGTGTCTAGTAAAGTTTGTCACAGAATCAGCTTGGAATAATTGAAATTTACCTCGCCGCATTAAAATATGAGGACGGGAGGAGTCGGGCACAGTGGAGAGGAGGGAGCGTACCAATGAGCGTAATATTTTATAAAAATTTGAATATTCTTATTTTTTTCTTTTTAGCTGTAAAAAGTTGGTTAAATAATCGAGCTGCTGATAATTTTCTTAGGATTCAAATTTAAGTCGGATACGTTTTTTGTGATTGATTATTGAACATCATTGCACATTAAATATTAAAATGACGGAAATTAAAAAAATTAAAAAATATATTTCCTACTTGAAAACAACTCTCTAAAGGACAATAATTATAGGTGAATATTAAAACTTTTTTTTCCTTCCGATATCGAATAGACTCTACACATTACATGCTTAAAAATGCTTATTTTTGGTCGTCTCTTTCTGTACACTCGTTACAAAACAATAATTAACAAGTTATTTACATGGGTATTTAACTTTTAAAATTGTTGGTATTGCCGGTATAAAGTTGAACAGTCTTTTAATGTAACTTTTTAAAATAAAGCTTATTGTTTGAAGAAATGTATTTCCTAATAAATTGAAACAACACACTAATATGAAAATTTGTACATTATAATTCATTGTAGTATTTCTTTGTTTTAATTTTGAATAATAATTTCAAATAAATATTACATTAACAATAACTACAAGAACTCATTATTCAAACACTTCAAAAGCATAATAATTTGAAATCTTACATGAATGTACACTGATATTTGTCTATTAACTTAAGTCACATAATCAACTCGGGACACATTAAATTTACTGTACCACATAAAAAATTAGGGTGGGATGTGTTGGGCACAGTGGCGAGGTTGGGTAGCCATTGTGAATAATATTTTATATAAATATGCATGATACGTATATATGTAATTACGTATTTTTTGCTTTAAACGTTGGCTAAAGAATCGAGCAGCTGATATATTTCTGGGTTTCAATTGTTTTGTGTTTTATTGTTGAACATCACTGTAGGGCCTGCATTAAATATTAAAATTACTATAATTGAAAAAAAATAATAAAACAACTTTCCTTACTTAAGACAACATTTTAATGAGTGATAAACACGCATGAACTTGAAAATATGTTTCTGGTTTCGCTCCGATATTAAATAATTACTACACATAAAATGTTTCAAACTGCTTATTTTAAGAATTGTCGTTCCTTATACACTCTTTACAACACAATAATATGCAGTTATTTACATAAGTATTTAACTTGTAAACTTGTTGCTACTATAAAGTAGAATAAACATGTCACATTAACTTTTCTAAATTAAGCTTATTATTTAAAGAAATATGTTTCCAAACTCTTAAAACAACATACAAATACGAAAATTCGTATATTATTATGCGTGTAATACATATTTTTGTGTAAGACTCTTCTTTTGTGTGTTGCCGTAAATACTGAAATAACACTATGGGGAATCTCTTTACAACACGTAAAGGGGCCGAGGTTAGCACAGCGGTTAGACCACTCGCCTCCCACTAAGGCCATCTGAGTTCGACTCCCGGCAGGGTCCACTGAGGATAAAATTTTGTTGGTGTAAACAAAATTTGTTTGAATCAACCAAATCATTTGTTTGTATAGGGGCAATTAGATATTTGTTTGCTCGTACCAAATATTTTGTTCTCTCGATTTGTTTGAGACAAATAACAGAATTTTGTTACCAGTACCAAATATTTAGTTGGCCATAAAAATATTTCGTTGGTCATATTGAATGCACACGCAATATTTTAAGAACTAAAAAAAATATATTTTAAAATCTTAACAAATATCTGAAATTTTAAGACCTAAAAAAAGTATGGTTGGACCAGGATTTGATCTACTATCACTTCGCTTACTCCTTTCTAATTATGACCTAACCAACTTTTTTTTATTTATTTTTTTTTAAATGTTAGGCTCCTTGGCGAGGTCGCAACATCGCCAACGAGCCAAACATCCCCCCCTTTACAGCTTTAGTATTTGACAATTCCCCAATTGTGACAGTATTTGGTGACTCAGACAATTGAAAAGACGCTAACGGTCAAACACAAATTTTACACCCAGCCAACCCTGGGAATCGAACCCAGAACCCTTCGTATCCAGGTCGGTCGCGCAACCAACCGTGCTACGGGGGGTCGGCACCAACCGAGCTACGAGTGCTTCTGTGATAATAGGATTGTTATTTGTATAGGAATAGTTAGGCCTAATGTTAAATAACGAGTGTACTGCTTTATTTTCAAACATTTTTGTCTTCCGTCTGCGAAAATGTAAACGACGTCAAATAATATTACCAAATTATTGCCGTGCACCGCAGCACAAAGAACGAGACGTGCAGCTGCGGTGTTTTTCAAGTTTATAGCATTTTCCGTTGTGATCGACAGAATAAACCACTTTGAAATTGTTATAGCTAAAGTTAAGATACTTGAATAATGCTGATTAACAGTTTAGACGTCCTACTTGTCGCACAAGCTTATACTTTGAAAGTTGAGGTATACAGCGTTCGCCATATTTTCGCTCACGCACGCCAGCCTGCCATCTTCCGCAAGTCAACCAAATGGATTTAGTTTCGCCAACAAATTTATTTAGTCCATCGAAAAAAATGTTTTGGTTCAAAGCACATCACTTATAACTAACAATATTATTTTGTTAGCAAGCTGTAACAAGTTGTTTGTTTACACAAAATATTTATTCGACGTCCTTTAGTAACCAAATATACGTTTGGCACAAACAAAGTGCGTTTAAATGAATAATTTGGTCGAGGGAAATAAATAAATTTGTTTGGAGGACTCCAAGTTTGGTTTTACCAACAAAATATTGTTTAGCTGAAACAAAAATCACCCAAACAAATATATCTAGTATAATGAAACAATTCTTTCTCTCAGTGTCGGTACCCATACTTTCACGTATGGGATTCGTTCCGGACGATGTCGCTTATCGGCGGGTTTTCTCGGGGAACCCCCGTTTCCCCACCCCTTCATTCCGACGCTGCTTCATACATGTCATCCAGTGCTTAATACCTTGATGTTAAGTGCTAACCGAAACATAACACAATATGCAATTCTTCCAACACTGTAAATAACACAATGTGCAATTTTTTTAACGTGAATTCAAACCGTTGTTGAGTAACAGAAATAAAATAAAGTACAATTCAAACTCTTTTCATATAGACGTACAAAATAAACTCCACCCTTCCACTCACTCTGGCTCTAAAGGGCCTTCCGTACTCGCGATAAAATACCTTGCAGTGAGTTATGACTATTATTTTTATAAGAAACTATTTAACGCACATTATATTGTTTATCTACGAATAGAGCACACATTTCAAACAATGTGGCCATAATTTTAAAAAGGTCCTCACGTCTAATTAGAAACATAATTTTCAACCCCTCAAAATTGCCAAAAAAAAAAAAAAAAAAACATGTTTTCCCAGGCTGCTGTATCTGGGAAAATAACCGGATTAAAAAAACAAAACAAACAAGCATTAGACTTTGTACTATGCTGCCGAAAAATTAAATAATTTTGGTCGCTGCACTGCACATAAGCCAAGTGGCTTGCGTAAAGAAGCGATAATGCATGTCATATACCATTCAGAGGCACCCTTACCACTCCATCGATTTTTAACCTCACACACACAAACTCAGTCTATTCAGAGAGGATCCTTATTGGTGTTCAAGAACGATAAAATCATAATTTTATATTTTTATGAAAGATTGTTATTTTTGTAGACGATACTTCTGAGTATATGTTAATCTTACGTAACAATTTTATCTCTCATAGTTTTCTCATAACGGGGTATCAAAGTTAAACTTTGCTTGTTACACTGATATGCATATAATGAAAACCAACTGACCTACTTATACAACATAATTCACTGTGAAATTATATCCTATGAGCTATGCAATAAAACATTAAAAAAAACACAGCGAAATATTTTGAATTAAAAAAACCGCAAATATACAGGAAAAGTAGAAAATCAGCAATTTTTAAAAAATACAAGAACAGTTAGCGGGATTTTACAAATGTTTTATTACGTAGCCCATAGTGTGTTATTTCACTGCGAATAATTTAACAAAAGTAAAGCAATTGGTTTTAGTTACTAGCATGGCAGCAGAACATGTAAATATTGACTTTGACGCACTGTTAAGAGGAACAGTTAAAATTGTTTTGTAAGAGGAAACTACATTCACTATTTCATAAAATATAAAATTATGACTTTATCGCACATGAACACCATTAATACATTTAACGAGTATATCAACACCAGTTACCATTTTTATCTAAATATATTATAGTCATACAAAACACAACACATTTAGTCAGTTAAATACACGCTAGTGTATGTTGAAAAAATTATTCCTTATTTGGTACTGCTGAATTCAGGACTGAGGAAATTTCGTCTCTCAATGAACAACTCTTTCTCCAGCAATACAAATACCGAAGTAAATTGTAAGTTATTTAATATAAATAAACATGTAAATCTACTATTATTTATGTGCTCTCTATTACTTGAAATATTTATATGTATTCTTCAGGACACGTTTAGTTTTCCATGATCTTGCCTTTGAGTACGATGTCTGCTGTAATTCTTTATTAACACTCTCGCCTGCTGGCCGTGTGTTTGTGTGAGTAAGGCACGGCACCACGGGCAAAGTTTATTGACTTATTTAGTCCGGTATCACCTCTAGCCCAAGACAACTGGAACAGCGTGCAGTGGTATCGTAGATCACTCGCCTGACACTTTCAGTGGTGATCCAATATTTTTATTGGTGAAAAGTTTAAAGCGAATAACATTGCGCGTTTCTAGAATAGTTTTATATGAATCCCACGAGTAGTTTTTCATGTATAACATATTGAAAAATCTATTTTTAGCCATTTCGAAGGGTTCGGAAATGATTATTTTCTAATTGATGTGATGTTTTGAAAGAACCTGTTAGTCATTGTTTGAAGTAAGTTTTCTTTTCGTACATTGACACAATAGGCACGTGTGTAACAGGTTCAGAAAAAACGCGGAAACGCATTTTAAGCGCGTGGTGGGAGGTACCCTTAAGGACCACCCGTAAAAAATTCAAAATTTTATGTTTGTGCCAAGTACTGTTCAACTTTTACACATCAGATAACATGTCATTTCCCCAAGTAAAAAAAAAATTAGAGTTCACAGTTTTAGTATAATCACCTATCAAATTCACAAAATGGCAGTTGCGGTGTAGCCAAAATAATAAAAAATAATTAACTTGCAGAAACAAGATAATTCATATCGATACTTAATGATGTTAACTACTTCAAGATACTTTTGTAAACACAAAGAGATATATTTTTATTTTTAAAAAATGGATGAAAATGAGTAAATTTTTACATAACTTATACTTTCGGCTACTACTGAAATATTCAAAACTAACTTATGTCAAACATGTCATGAAATGCATTGATACACTGACTTTCAGATCCCGTAATTTAGAATTCATTAGTTAATTATCTTTTTATTTTGGCTGCACCGTAATGTCCATTTCATGACTTTGATGAGTGATTTTGCAAAAACTATGGGGCCTAATTTTTTTTGTTTGGGAAATGACGTGTTATCTGATGTGCAAAAGTTGAACGGTGTTTGGCACAAATATAAAAAAATGAAATTTTACGGGTCCAACGCCCTTTTGTTGGTTTGTGTACTTCATTTTTTGGGAAAATTTCATTTATAGAGAAATTTTCTTATTTGCCGGGTTATTGTCTGGGAGTCGTTTTCAGATGCGTATCTGAACGCCTACATTTCCGAAGTGCCAGTTATGTTAGACGTACCAGAGAAAGAGGCTACGCAAGTACTAACAGACATAATGTTTTTTATAAAACAGTTATGTCACAACAGAAATTACAGGGTACAAATTATGTTATACGGTAATCCAAATCCCAGTCCTGCCGTTGGAGATATACGACGGCGCCACTGGGGTCTCGGAGTCTGGATGCTGGTGGCATCATTGAAGGTGGCTGTTTGCCATGCGATATTCGCTTAGTGACGGGACAGACCTTAGGACTGTTGTTGCTATCAGGAGCAATGCAGGGACCCGTTCCCTTCTGGTTATCCTCTCGGTGTTACTAACTGTGAGTGTTGTAATTATTTATTATAACAGTAGTCTTAAAAATGTCTCATTTCTTACTTCTCTAGCTTATCGTTGTGGTGAGCTTAGCTTTAATACCGAACATGGCCACATTCTCTTAGAATAACTTATCATGAAAAAAAATAATAAAATTTTTACATAGACAATAGTTTGATTTGTTCAATATTTACGAAATGGTTTGATGAAAGGAAAAAATATCTAATATTATACTGTTGTGCTTAAAAAAGATATTATTTTGCACACATAATAGATAAAATCGGATTACCCTGAAACTACTTATGGGGGTTGATATAATTGGCTTGAAAAACTAGTTTTTCTACTTTTTGAGGTAAATAATTTATTTTAAAAGAAATGGTTACAACAAAAATGAAGATTTAAAAAAATGCTTTCATAAGAAAAAAAAAAAAAACAAATTGAAATTCGATAATAAGAAACCAAGTTATCTGCTAAACCGTAATTCAGTTGCACCGTGATTGATTCAATATGGTGGCTAACCTAAATACCTGTCAGGTTGGAAACATAACTTTTTTTGCATTCGGGGCAAGGTCTTTAGGTAAAAACTATTTGCTGCTTGTGGATGTGTGGCTCCAACAAATTCATGTTTTAAGCATATTTTCAGATGTTGTTCCCCTACTATCAATATGTATTTGAATCGCTCGTTCCTTCTAGCATATATCATCTAAGAAAAGGTCAGCTTGGAATGTATAATTAATTCCCTATGTTATGACTCTGCGACATAGGTAGTTTGTGTCTAGTGGCTGCTACATTAGTGAATTCACAAACTTACCCCAAATGGCTCGTTATACATAGCCACAATCCGTAAATTCCTAAATTATGGAAATTACATCGTTGGAATGCGAGTCATTTTCAGCTTTTTGAGAGGAGAACAAAAGCCTCAGGCGATCAAAAAGTTCGTTGGGTTCGTACCAAAAAATTTGTCGAAGTCTTGCCGTCTTCCATCTTCTTAAATCATTCACACCAATATGCACTGCAAGTTCACTGAAGAGGTCCTTATAAACACCACTGCCAGGATCATTGTCATAGTAGTGTGCATTTGTGAGTATGAGCTAGTTTTTATATTCTAGCAAATCTGCCATGGTACAATCTTAAGATCCTTGCGAAACAATAGTTCAAATAGGCCTGGGATCACATGCGTTGAATAATCTTCGACTTAAATTACATCCCCAATCAGGAACTTTATATCTTTGGGACCTAGAATTTATTTGTAATTGTTTCTGTAAAAACATTATGTTGCATCATTATAGTGTGATATGTACGATCTTTGGTAGGCTACTAACGATTTGGTGCTATAAGTACGAGTTCTCTTCTTTGTGACTTTTCTTGTTAGCCTTGTCCAAATCCAGTACTTCATCATGGATGCATCCTCATCATCACATTAATGGTTCTTCATTCTGCAATCTTCGACTTCACTATTGATAATACCATTTTGACTTCAGTTTTTATGACTACTCGCACTTCTTTCTAGTGATTATTCTAAAATTTCTTTCATTATTTGCTCTAGCAAATGTCTGGCCATTTTGGCAACCAAATACTTCGATCGAATAGACTCTATCGCACAATGTAAGTCACTCACGATGTCCGACATTGTACTGACGAAAATTCGTACCACCTGTGTAATTTTATATTAACATTAATTAAATACTTCTTTCAAAATGCTAAATTCATACAGAATGTACCTAAGTTCTTCTACATCAACATTTGCAGCCAGCTGAGCAATAGAATAATTGCATTTTAGTATAACTGTACTCTCTTGTTTTAAATTATCACCAGTTTGCACTGACACAACATTGAGTATGTCGGTGATCTCTTGTTGTACTTCATTAAAATGTTCGTCTTTGTCATCAAGTGTCGAACGATCTTAATTTTCATAATTGTCATGTCTTCACTCACAAATGTGAAATGTAGTTTCGAATCTATTTATTCATGCTCTCCGTTAACATTTTTGTGCTTTATAACTATCGCAGTGTTATTCTTGGATATGTTTTGTTGCAGCATCCTGGGAATATTTAGGTTCGCCGACATTTCGTATTGTTGTGTGCCATGTACCTGGAGGCTGGTGGTCGGCGGATGTTTCGTAACACTTTGTGGACTGGCACCTGACTCATAGGCCGTACGGTTACATGATGGACGACACGCTGAAGCTACGTCATAGATACCTGTCCCAACTGCGTCTTAACCCTACGAGGGCGGCCTACGTGACTCAAGTCATGTCAGAAACATGTGGTAATGTCCACTTTTAGACCCATGTAATTCGGGGAACCCCTGGAGTTTGGCCGGAGTATTTAAGAGCTGAATCGACAAAATCGGGGACAGATCGCTATTGGTCGTGCTAGAGGAAGGTGCTATGTGTGTGGAGAGAGACTGGTGAAGACATCTTGGTGACGTCAGAGTCTACAGTGAGGCGGCAGGCGGCTACCTACGGAGCAGTGTTGGACGAACTAAGAGGACTGCTGAGGCGGGCTGACGGGCGAAGAGGAGGTGCGTGACGGGAGTCGAACCAAAGACCTCAAGAGTGAAGACAGTGGTGCACTCGGGGTCACCACTGCAGACTATTAAGGTTGTACACTATCACTATTTGAGAGACTGTTGATTGACTGTATGACTGAATTTTTTTTTGTAATTTGTAGTGTTTAATTAATTGATGGTAGACATTTTGACAAAGGAGTAATTGTGTGCATAACTAATTGTGTTGTGAATGTTATAGTTGATTGCTGTTTTGTGTTTTTGTAAGCTTTGTGAGCTAGTAAATCAATAACTTAAGTCAACTCTTTTATTTCTAATTATAAGAACTCTATCCCAAAATAACTCATGGGAATTGCCCACATATAAAGTATTTGCTCAAACTTGTAACACTGGTGTCAGAAGTGGGATAGAGGCATAAAGTAAATTCAATAATTAATTCTGTAAATTAAATCATTGCACACAATTGCTATTTAATTAAACTAAGCCACTTAAAAAAAATGTTATATTTAAACTTCAATTTTAAAGTAAATGACTACAATGAGCATGTCAGCAGAAATAGAAGCTCTAAAGGCCTTCATTGAGGGAATGAGTGGCCAATTAATTGGCCAAATAAATTCAGTAAATGCAAATATAGATAGTGTAAAGGAAAATGTAGATAGTGTAAATTAAAGTGTAGATAAGAAAATTGATAGTGTAAATGAAAATGTAGATAAGAAAATGTATAGTGTAAATGAAAGAATAGACAAAGTGAACGAAGTGTGGACAGAAAAATAGATGATGTTAAAGAGTTTGTGCACAGACAATAGACAATATGAACCAGAAGGTGGACTATGTGAAAAATAGCATTGAGCAACAAATGGATGAGCTGAGGAAGGAGTGTCAAGAACTTCGTCAGCGTCAGGAAGGTAGCCATTTTGTTTACGGGGAAGACAGGGTCATTGCTGAATCAATACATGAAGACGGCAAAGAGAAGACCACGAAGTTTGAACCAGGCAGTCAGGCAGAAAAAGGGCTGCAACAAGTTTGTGCATCTAGTGTGCCAGCATCGAATAGAGGAAAGGGGATTTCTGTCAAGCCTGCTCCTTACGATGGCCAGACTCCATGGCGAGAGCACCAAAACCAGTTCGAGATTGTGGCAACAATAAATGGCGTGTCTGACCAGCAACGTGCATACTATATTGCTGCTGTGCTGAGGGGACCTGCGTTTAGTATACTCCAGTCGCTTCCAGAATGTCTTGAAAACTCGACATTCGTTACTGCCCTGGAGCTGCGCTTCGGAGGCAAGTACTTACGACATGCCCACGATGCGCAACTAAGAAGCCACACCCAGAGACCAGGGGAGCCACTGCAAGAATTGTGGCAGGACATTGTGCGACTCGTCCATTTGTCGCTCGAGGGGTGTCCAGAACTGGCACGAGATATCATAACAGTTGGCTTCTTCGTCGATGCCATTGCCGATGTAGAGGTGCGCCAAGCAGTGCGCCTTGCCACCCCAAGGATTATGCAGGATACCCTGGCCAGAGCACTGGAGGTCGAATCTGCAAGAGTGCCATCAACTCGGCATGCTGTGCGGGCAGTCGCACTGTCGGGCGACGAGAGAGACAACTGCCTAGAGAACATCCCGAAGAGAATGGAAACCACAATGAATGCAATTAATAACAAATTCACTCCGATTACACCCCGCCATCGACAACAGGGGCGACCAAGCTGTTGGGAATGTGTTGCGCCCGGACACCTAAGAGCCCAGTGTCCAAGATGGCTACAGAAAAACAGAAACCAAGAGCAGGGTGAAGCTGCCCGATCTGGCCAGCCATCGGGAAACATGTAAGCACTGGTCTTAAGGGGCGAATGTCGGTGACTGAGGGAGATAAAGCCCCAGAATTTCTTCAAATACGCTCAGTGAAACATGATTTCAATGCAATCCTAGTGGATGGCAGTCTGGATAATGTTTCTTGCCATATGGTTGTAGACACTGGAGCAACCATTACTGTTGTCAGACTGGACATCTTGGGGCCTTATCCCCAGCAGTCACTGGGCCATAATTACAGAAAAAGCTTTCTGACGACAGTGACAGGCGAGACCACACCAGTGAAGGGGAAGAAAAAGGTACAGTTGAAGATGGATGACCTCTGCATTGAGCACGAAGTGTACATAGCCGACACTGAAGATGAATGTTTATTGGGCCTGGATGTGTTGCGCAAGTTAGTGTGTTGTATAGATACTCGGTTGGGAGTGTTAAGGGTCGGTAACCGAGAACTGGTAATGACGCCACGAAGTGAACTATTCTCGCCAACTAGCTACCAAGTGATATGTTGTGAGACAACTGTTTTGCCAGCATCCAGTGAGGTAATCCCTACACGGTGTCGAGGCAATTTTGTGCGGCGCGTAGCTCTGGTCGAACTTATGAGAAAAGGAAGCAGCTTATCTGATGAGGTAGTGGTAGCAAGAACGTTGGTTTCGCCGAGTTATGGAAATTTACCTGTTCGAATGGTTAACTTGTCAAACAGGCCAATCCAGTTTGAGTATGGGGCCATAATAGGTGTGTGCAAACAAGTCTCCCAAATAACTACAACCGACAAAGATGCTATCAAGTCAAGCGACCTTAATGGGACTATGCCAGAACCACTCAAGGAACTACTGACTAGAACTGGAGAATACCTGAACTGGAGACAAGAAAAGACTGTGGCAGAACTTCTGAAGAAAAACAAGAAAACTTTGTCATGTGGGCCACTTGACCTTGACAGAACATCTGCTGCACAACATCACATTGATACAGGAGAAGCTAGACCAATCAAGCAACCCCCAAGACGACTGCTTCTGGCTACACAAGAGACTGTGGATGATGTCTTGAAAGAAATGAAGGACTTGGATGTGATCGAGCCGTCGGTCAGCCCTTAGTCATCACCTGTTGTATTAGTTAAGAAGAAAGATGGGTCCACAATATTTGCATGGATAACCGCCAGCTGAATGATGTGACCAAAAAGGACTGCTACCCCCTCCCCCAGATTGATGACAGACTGTACAGCTTGACAGAGTCACAATGGTTCTCTACACTTGACATAAAGAGTGGCTACTGGCAATGTGAGGTGGCACAAGAGGACAGGGAGAAGACAACCTTCTCTGTGCAAGGGAAAGGAACTTGGCAGTTTATAGTCATGCTGTTTGGGCTATGTAATGCCCCTGCTACCTTCGAACGACTAATGGAAAAGATCCTACCTCGAGATATTTGCCAAGTTTACTTAGATGATATCGTGGTCACAGGTAAAAAAATTTGAAGAACACCTTACCAGATTAGATTCCGTGTTTCAGAAAGTGGCTGCTGCAAATCTGAAGCTGGTTCCCAAGAAGTGCCACCTGTTCCAAAAGAATGTAAGTTTCCTAGGGCATGTGGTATCAGCCGATGGAATCCAGACTGACCCAGAAAAAACCAGGGCAATAAAAGACTGGCGATAACCAACATATAGGACACAGGTGAGGAGCTTCCCTGGACTCTGTACTTATTATCAGCGGTTTGTAAATGCATTTGCTACGATTGCCAAGCAACTACATGAGCTTACTGAAGCCAAAAGAAAATTTCTGTGGATGCCTGAATGTGAAGCTTCTTTCAGAAAATTAAAATTAGTTTTAATATCCCCTCCAGTTTTGGACTTCCCCGATGATGAAGGCAAGTTTATATTGGACACTGATGCGAGTGATGTAGGCATCGGCTCTGTGCTATCACAGGTTCAAGATGGAGTAGAGAAGCCTTTAGAATATTTCAGCAAACTGCTGCAGAAACCAGAGAGAAACTATTGTGTCACTCGCAGTGAGCTATAGGCAATGGTGAAGTCCATATTACATTTCCACCACTACTTATATGGCAGACACTCAACTTTGCGAACAGATCATGCTGCTCTGCACTGGCTACTGAACTTTAAAAATCCCGAAGGACAAATAGCTCGATGGATTCAACATCTTCAAGAATACAACTTTGAAATCCAACACCATGCCGGTTGCTTCCATAATAATAAAGGTGCATTATCCCTCAGGCCTTGTGACTTCAATTGTCGCCATTGTGAATGTCAACAGGAGAAAAGCGGAGGAGTGTGGTATGTTAGAAAAACAAGGCTTCAGGCATCAACAGCCGTTAGGAAGTTCTCCTTGACTGACGACAAGATAAAGGAAGAACAACAAAGTGACCCAGACTTGTGCCCAATACTGGATTGGAAAGAGCAGGATCACCAGACAGAATGGCAGGAGCTATCTGAAAAGAGTGCTACAACTAAGGTATATTGGGCACAGTGGAATTCACTTGTTCTGAAGAATGGTGTCCTCTACCTGAACTGGGAGAGTGCAGATGACAGTCATGAACACCTACAGTTGGTCCTCCCAGAGAACAAGGTCCCAGAGGTACTGAAGGCGCTCCATAATTCTGTGTCAGGCGGTCATTTCGGCATTAATAAGACACTCAACAAGGTTCAAGAGAGATATTACTGGCTTCATTGCCGTGAAGATGTTGACAGATGGTGCCGAATGTGTGACGACTGTGCTGCAAAGAAAAGTCCGAGGGTCAGAGTCCGAGGTCGTCTTCAAAAGTAAAATGTTGGTGCCCCATTCGAGAGAATGACAGATGACATCTTGGGTCCCTTGCCAATAACCGAGAGAAACAATCGGTACTTGTTGGTGGTGCAGGACTACTTCACCAAATGGCCAGAGGTTCTTTCCATACCGAATCAAGAAACCAGCACGTGGCTGATGCACTGGTCGAACATGTGTTCTCAAGGTTTGGGGTGCCATTGAAGCTTCACTCGGACCAAGGACGGAATTTCGAAGCGGCCCTTTTCCAAGAAGTGATGAAGATAATGGGTATAAAGAAGACCCGAACCACTCCACTACATCCACAGTCTGATGGGATGGTCGAACGCCTAAATCGTACCCTGGAGCAGTACCTATCCATCTTTGTATCTTATAATCAAAAGGATTGGGACTCCAAATTACCTCTGTTTCTGCTAGCATACCGCTCTGCCATTCATGAAGCAACTAAGGTGACACCATCAAGGATGCTGTTTGGTAAAGAGCTCCATCTCCCGAGTGACCTGATGTTCGGACGACTGGCGGAGGAAGACCAGATTGCATCCCCAGTGTATGCCAGCGAGTTACGTCGCAATCTGGTTCACACTCACAACTTTGCACGGCGACACCTTACGATCAACAACGACAGGATGAAGACTCGCTACGATAGGAATGCACCAGATGAAACATTCCAAGAAGAGCAAATGGTGTGGTTGAACAACCCTCAGAGAAAGAAGGAGTTTTGTCCAAAGCTGCAGAAAAATTGGGAAGGCCCTTATGAAATAGTGAAGAAGATCAATGATGCGGTGTTTCAGATTGTTCGTCGAGGCTCTTGGGCGAGACGACCTAAAGTTGTACACATCGATAGATTGGCCCTCTACAATGGACCTGAGGCTGCTGTGTCTGTTCGGGACGAAAAGACTTAAGGAGGGTCAGTGTTGCGTGCCAATTACCTGGAGGCCGGTGGTCGGCTGATGTTTCGTAACACTTTGTGGACTGGCCCGTGACTCATAGGCCAGACGGCTAGGTGATGGAAGACATGCCGAAGCTACGTCATAGATACTTGTCCCAACTGTGTCTTAACCCTACGAGGGCGGCCTACGTGACTCAAGTCATGTTCGAAACATGTGGTATTGTCTAATTTTTGACCCATGTAATTCGGGGAACCCCTTGAGTTTGGCCAGAGTATATAAGGGCTGAATCGACAAAATCGGGGACAGTTCGCTATTGGTCGTGCTAGAGGAAGGTGCTACGCTTGTGGAGAGAGACTGGTGAAGACATCTTGGTGACGTCAGAGTCTACAGTGAGGTGGCAGGCGGCTTCCTTCGGAGCAGTGTTGGACGAACCAAGAGGACTGCTGCGGTGGGCTAACGGGTGAAGAGGAGGTGCGCGACGCGAGTCGAACCGAATACCTCAAGAGTGAAGACAGCGGTGCACTCGGAGTGCTGCGCAGCATACGGCGATTCATCACCACTGTGGACTATTAAGTTTGTACACTGTCATTATTTGAGAGACTCTTGATTGGATATATGACTAAATTTTACTGTGATTTGTAGTGTTTAATTAATTGATGGTAGACATTTGTTTCTGCTTTAACTGTCAAAGTTGATTGACATGTCTGTGACACAGGAGTAATTGTGTAACTAATTATGCTGTGGAAGTTATAGTTGATTGCTGTTTTGTGTTTTTGTAAGCTTTCTGAGCTAGTAAATCAATAACTTAATTCAACTCTTTTTTTCTAACTATAAGACTTATATCCCAAAAGAACTCAAGGGTATCGCCCACATATATAGTTTTTGCTCAAACTTGTAACAATATGATTAACCACTAGTATTACAAGTTACGCTTCTCCTCATTACTATACAGCTAACATATTCGTCTTTGCCACAGCTGCTGTGGTCTAACTTCGATATACTGTAACTAATTCTCGACGATCGACAGTAAACTGGTCGATTTCACGCCGGTACCTTTCATTATATAGAGACCAATCTTTCGCCAATACCAGGAATCTGAACTTGTGTGCTGGTAGCACAAAGAACACAGTGTAGCGTTTCGCTGTCAGAAATACGATTTCAGTATTTTTGGTGATTAGTATTTTTCAGATTTTTGTTTCATTTTTCGCATTCTTCACTTGAAAAAAAAACAGGGACATTCATTTTCTATAATTTACATTTTAAAGTTTATAGATGTAACTGTAAGTACTGTAATAGTATTACAGGATATTTTATGTTAATTATTTATTATATTATTTCAATGGACACTTCAAGGTAATATTTGAATGTATTATATATATACTTTAATTAATCTTAATTAAGTAATGTTTTTTTAATATTTATGCAATTAATTTTATCTCCAACCTGATTGCAACAATTATTTAATTTTATTTTAAATTTGATTTTGTATGTTATGAAATCTTTCACAATATTTTTATGTATATTTTAAATTAAATTATTATGGTTATTATTGAGCACTAGTTTATATTTTGTCTTAGGAGAGGATTTATTCCTCCTTGCTTAGGTATGTATATATCTCTGAGCCTGATAGGCATTGTTAAAAAATAGTGTTTCAACAATTGGTCTTTATTGCTTCTTGAACCTTCGAACTGTTAGGAACTATAGCAGATTCTACAATGGTCTGGGTTTTACATCTGCCGCCGTCATAATTTTTAGGGCACTACAGAGAGAGTGCTTAGGCCAGCAAATACCAATTTATTTTGAGCCATCTTAAGAAGAAGCAATAATTGAATTAGTATCATATGTAATATTTTAGTGAGCTTCAAGATATCTTGTGAACAAACTGTAAGTGAGCTATTTGAGTTGACTTTGTTACAGCCATTTTGTTTTAAAAGTGCCATTGTATTTTCTATTGAGAATTATAAATTTAATTTGCGTTAAAATGTCTGTCATATTCAGCAACCAGAAAACTGTTGAAATTGACTTTTTTAATGGTTAAATTCAGACCAAATTGATATGGAATTTATATTACTGCCATATCCAGAGGTCTGGGAGAATGTTACCTCACGCCTCTGCGACTGAGTTTGCTAGCTGGACAAACCATTAATTTAATGAGCTACCAAATTTTTCGTAACTACATCAACTTCAGAACCCGTTTATATTTAAATGATGTTGGAATATGTGTGTACCTATAGTGTAAGAGATTCTAGCTATTTTATTTATGACTTATTTGAAACGCATCACAAAATTAATAAATTTGATTTTTTTGGTTATAAACCGAAGTATTTCAAAACTTGCAGCATTGGTAATTTCATTTGCAATTTACAAGTCATATTCTAATGGTATCAGACTATCTCTTAGTATTTCATATTTCTCATATTTATATCTCTACTACTTTCCACACACACAAAAACAGTTAGAGTACCAAGTAGGTTTAGTTAAGGAACGCCCATGGTAGAGTAGGTTATTTAATCATTTACTTACTTTTATTTTTGCTTTTCCATGTTTTAGTTGTTTAAATATACTTTGGCATGTTTCACATTTTCCCCATTTTTTTACCGTGAGTTTGTTTATTAATCTCCAACCCGGAATACAGTTTCGAAGGCTTTCGAACTAGCTGCGAACAATGGGTGGAGATGAAGATTAAATATGTTTCAACCACCGAGGCGATAGGCCGCCTATTTAAGTACAACTCCATTATTGCTTTTAAACGCCACAAGAATTAAGACAGTGTTGTTTATAATGAAGCTGATAAGTATTAGAAACTGTGACAGATTCATTGCTTGAAATATACCAGCGGTTTTATTTAATAGATATAACTTACCTTTTGTGCGCAAAACAGATGATATACAAAGTCGCCGCCATTTTACAGCTAGTTTGCTGACTCCCAAAATGGAAGACAGAAATATATTTTGTCGTATTTTTCCTAAAATCATTAATTTTCTTGTCTTACTGGTGAAATTATTTGTTCTGGTGAAACTTTTATTAATTATGTCTTGACTTATTGTAACCAACGCAGTGGTCCGGATTTTTTTGTTTTAAAGATATCTGATCTACCGTTTCCGACCTAACTTTTAGATTAGGAAAAAAGAAGCAAACTATTATTTAATTATATTGAAATATGTCAATTATTTGGAATTATAGTGTGTGCGAGGAACTAATTTGCAAGTAATTAACGGTTGATATTAACACTTCTAAGTTTCTAAAGTTCGGCAGTTGCTCTCAGTATAACGAACAACAAACACTTAGCTAACTATATTATGCTTTACTTGCAATATCGAGATTGACATTTTGACACATTTAAATAAGTAAATTAAATTATTTGTTAGGATGTGTGTGTAAGTAGCAGCTAAAAAATTACATACATAAATTTTATATTTTCTATATTTGATACCCTGAGAGATAAGAAATATACTGGAAAAATTTCAATTTTACAGTACTATAATTCTTACTCTAAATCATCATTATTATAATGGTGCTTATAATAAAACAATATATTATTAAAGGATATTTACATTATCAACTGGAGGTATTATTGGTAATGGAACGAACCCATGCTGTCCAATATTGTTTCTGTTGTTTTTTATCAGTATTGTTATTGGTTTTTTATATCTTTCTTGCTCACAAATAAACTCCCTACAAAGTGTTACACCTAATAATATTATTACACACATGATATAGATCAGATAATTTTTGGCGCCAATGTGTAGGCCACGAATTAAATGGTAAGTTAAGTCATTTAAAATTAACATGTCCGAACAGAAACTTAACCCTGAGGACTACTATTTACGCAGTTCCGCGAGAGCGGATGAGTACGAGGAACCAACCTCGTATAGACTAATTCAAGTGGCAACCTTACAATGCAGGAGAGGGCGGATATCAATCCTATAGTAGTAAGGTTGGGGAGCATTTTACTTCCGTGCCTAGCACTTTTCAAAATCCTCACACGCCTGTTTCATTGGAATCTGTTAAAGTTCCAGTACCTACTTCGTCTGCAGATAAGTTTGCAAAATTTATGGCCCAATTTTCCCAACCCCTGAAGGAAGGTATGGCAGTATTAAGGAGGAACATAGCACACACATTTATATTAGCATGGAGTGGATAAGGGAGGACATATTGGGTAGGTGACATCAGTGAATTAAGAACCGAACTCACACTACAAAAATAAAGGAGGTTAGTAAGCAGTTAAGGGTACATAGTGAAGGTAATTTAAACCCTGTAGTAGGGGTGAAAACCCCAACTGTACCCTTGGAGGGGCAGCGAACTGTCACTAGTGTAATTTCAGTACGTGTAGCGGAGCTAATGGCTCTACATGGTAATGAGTTACCAGCAGAGGAAATTAAGGTACCTACTGACTAACACAGGAAGGAAGAAGAGAGAGAATAGCAGAAAATAGTAAAGATGTTGCCACTGAGATTGTTGCTGCAGTTGTAGAGGAAGTTCATAACAGAGTGTGCAGAATTGTGAAGAAAACAACCAATCAGTTTACTCCACAGCATTTGTTATTCTACACATTCCAACCTAAGAAAACTCCCAAAGAAAATGTAAGAGAAGAAGGAGAAGGATGACTACAGGGAAAAGGCTGAGAAATAGAACCGTTAAAGTCAAAACAAAATTGCAAGTTTCTGCTCACGAGCACAGAACGGCTCAAAAGTTTAAATACTCTCCCGCTAAAAAAAAAAAAAAAAAAAAAAAAAACATAAGTATCAAGAGCAAATTTAAAAGGAGTAAAAAACCGTATAGCCTAAGAGGTAGATGAAGACACCAGGAGGATGGAAGTCGGCCCAGTAGAGGTTTCATGCTGCTGAGATTCCACTACCCCAGAAGAAGAAAGTTGCACTGAGACTGCCAGACAAGCAGCCCTATGCTACAATCATGGAGGGCAAGGTCAACTATGACTATAATTAACTGAAGGAGTAAATACCTTGGTCAAGTTGTCCGCATATAAACCAGCAAGGTCAAGACAGGCTTATGACCCAGGATGTGCAACATATAATATTCTGCAAGCTGAGAAGGTAATAAAGAGCTTTAAGGACAACGAAAGCAGAAACTTAAGTCAACTACGAGGTTTAGACCACTGCGAAATCTCACTAGGTGATATCAAGACTACTTCCGAAACCAATGTTAGGGGAGAGTGACAAGACCTTTACCAAAGAATATTTACAGGCTATAGTGAAAAGAAGACTGTACTGTTCAGCCGAGTGTAGGAAGGGGCAGCAAAAACAGTCCAAGTTAAGTAAATTGAAAGTAGGCGATTTGGTGTTGAAGAAAACCAGGTATGTGAGTTCCTATTGGGGCCATATTACTAAAACGCTGTGCCTAATCTATGACAGCCTGTACATCATAACATCTATTATTAAGGAGAACTGTTACGAACTGAGTGAAAAGAATGGTATAACCACGGGACTGTTCAACATTACACAGTTAAAGCCTTGCATAAATCCACAGTTTGTAGTGTGACCAGTTTGTAATTTTGGGTCCACAGAGAGAGGTTTATCGAGAGCAGTTTAGTGGGACGGTTAATTTTGTTACTGTCTGGAGAGAACACATTAGTTGTTGATTTTAAAAATGATTGTCAGCTGATTTTATGGTGGTGATTGTGACGATTTGTTATAGGTGTCTTAATGCTATGTTGTATTTGTCTGATGAACTGTGTGGCAGATTATGAATATGTATGTGTTGAACAGATGCATTTGTGATGTGCACAGTGATTGACATTACCATGTATCAGCAGCAATAGCAATTAAACAGGATAATTTATGTATATCAAAATAAACCGGTCATACGACCATTTATTCTCCTCGGCATCATGTCACGAAGCCAATGGAACTACACCGAGATAGCAATAATGAATTTTACTGTTTATATGCTAAGAAAACAAAATGTGTATATTTCGTCTCTATGGAGAGAGCAGGTGCTGCTTGGGGAGGAGTGCCGCCTTAAAAAATTAAGATACAACTACTAAATTATAATAAGAAGTAGTATATAAGGAACTTTAGGATTAAGGAGACTCAGGAATAATTATTGTCAAGAATAATGCAATAAAATTAAAAAAATTGCGGCAATGGCAAGAACTTACTGTTATCGAGGGGCGGGGCTATTTTTAAAAAACTGGCTCCTGATTGGCCCAAAGAAACCAAAGTCTGCAGGACAGGTGGCGGGGGTTTTGGCGCCAAACAGGGGCAATGCGAGCAGTTGAACGGCAGAGAGAGAGAGACGTAGGAAGACGTGTGAGGACGACGGACCGGGGTGTTACTGCTGGCGTCGTCTCAAGCGTCGCGACGCGTAGTAGAGGCAGAGATTGTAGAACCAACTGACGACGAACTCGGGTGTTACTGCCGGGCGTCGATTTGGGCGTCACGACGCATTAGGGTGCAGTAGAGTCACGTACGGCGAGAGACCTGGGGTGTTACCGCCAGGGCCGATTCGCGTGTCGCCATAATTGACCAGTCGTGTGGGAGGAATTCAAATCAGGCCGATAAATCCACGCCAGGACAGGACAGTGACGACTTGCTATCCGTCATAATTAGGACTGACTGACTTTTATTTACTCTCGCAACAACATCACCACTAACAATTAGTAAGACACGTAAGATTTAACAGAGAGAACTGTCGCAAATTTAAGAGGGTTGTGTTTGTGTACTTTTCCTGCTCGAGACAGTGTCGTCACCTATGTGATTACACTGAGTCAGAAATGTGTTTTGCAGATCAGACCATCAATTCTGTGCACCAGCAGCAGGAAAAGTGCTATACGAGTAGATATCTCTCAACACTATATGCAGTGACAAATTTGTTTTGTGGATTATCACACTGGTGAGGGCTATTTGCAAAGTTCACTGAGAGGGCTTGTGCGTTGTGAATATTCCATAGTTACCATGTGTGAGAACGCAGTTGTGAAGAGGTGTACAACAGGTTAGCATGAATATGGTATTTTAACACATAAAAATTTACCACTGAACAGCCTACACACTTTATAGCACACGATATTAAGGGAGCATAAACACTCTTACATTACTAGACTTACCTTAACAAAAGTTATGCAATGGGTAAGGGATGGTTGGCATTTATATTTTGGTCGATGAAAGGAGCTTCGATTTAGACTTGGTTGGTATAGGCCTCTTAAGGCTCGGTTTCAGTCGCCATATTTAATTTTATTATTTTTCGCTTTCTTGGAATTCTGAGAAGAAAAATGTTAAATCGGCGACTATACCGCAAATTATATTTACCTTGAGCTACAATATAAGCATGTCAATAGCGCTAGTAATGTGTGATCTTTGAAAGAACTGTGCATTGGGAGTGCATGACTAGATTCAGTTTCTTGGACGTACTCCATTGCAAATTGAATGACTGTAAAAGAAAACTAAACAAATAAAAGAAAACCATAATATAAGCAGAGTATGCTTTAGTCAGCAAGATACATACACAACAAGAAATTCCAAAATGGAATCGGGTCAAATAGAAACAAAGAACAAACAGATAATACATTAAAATAATAACAAATAAAATAAAAAACCAAGTAACATACGACACAACGATGAGATGAAACAAAAAAACACAGCAGATATCAGACACAAACAGAAAAATAAGAAAGACACAACAAATAGACGAGACAAAACGCACCAGATAACAGACATATACAGAAAAGACAAACGACACAATGAAAAGACGAAACAAAACACAGTAGTTTTCCAGACAGTGTTACGACACTTCGGGAACTTTCAGTCGCACTCGTGTTCCTGAACCCTGTGTGTCTACCTGATGACGGGAACATATTCCAGTTCCCGAAACGTCGTAACACTCACTGTCTGTCTGGAAAACTACTGTGTTTTTTTGTCTCTTCATTGAGTCATTTGTCTTTTCTGTATATGTCTGTTATCTGTTGCGTTTTGTTTCGTCTATTTGTTGTGTCTTTTTGTTATTTTTCTGTTTGTGTCTGATATCTGCTGTGTTTTTTGTTTCATCTCATCGTTGTGTCGCATGTTACTTGGTTTTTTTATTTTATTTGTTATTATTTTCATGTATTATCTGTTTGTTCCTTGTTTCTATTTGACCCGATTCCATTTTGGAATTTCTTGTTGTGTATGTATCTTGCTGACTAAAGCATACTCTGCTTGTATTATGGTTTTCTTTTATTTGTTTAGTTTTCTTTGACAGTCATTCAATTTTCAATGGAGTACGTCCAAGAAACTGAATCCAGCTAGTAATGTACATTTATGTCACAATATGTCGGAGAAATTATGAATACAAAAAAATTTGCCGCACACATTGCGGCGTAATTATATGTTTAAAGCTCAATCACAATGTCTGTACTGTAGCGAAATGTAAATAGAATTTGACATATAATAGCATACAAAAAAGCGAAGAATAATAAACTTAATATGGCGACCTAAACCGAGCCTTAATCTTCTTATTAAGGCTATTTCACTCATGTACTAACATTGTGTATCACTGTTGTATATAAATACCATATGTGTTTTATCCCTTCGCGAAGTATTGTTGGTTCAGTATGTGGTTTTATGTGTCACGTTGTAGTAGTGGTGTGATTGTTGTTACGTTTATTCATAGTCGAAAGTCGTTTCTTCAGGATAGGACATCGTTGTGTCAACTTCATTGGAATAGTTTTTCAGGAGAATGGGGCTACCAAATGCACCCACCTAACCTCTTATACATGTCGTTAGCTATTTTCCTGATGACCTAATATTGTTAAAAGTGTCATGGGTCAACTAAGTGAAATATTTGATTTTTGTCAATACCGACACAAATGTAAATGTCATTGATAATTAGCTAATATGAGTCTCGATATTTTATTGTAACGTTATTGTGATTGTTTAAAAATTAAAGAAAAATTTTGATTGTATATGATATAAAACTGTTTCTGTTATTAGCAGTTCAAATATAGGCTTATGGTTTAAGTTCTGAAATATTAGTGCAATTATGAACTGCCGGCTAAAATAGTATAACCTGTGATCGTATACAAGGACACATTGACTATGCTTCAGTATTGCAAAATTATAAATGTGCCGATAGTTGGTGAATTATTCTGACCGATATTAGTATTTACGAGTGAAAAATTTAAATCAGAACTCAGGTAAGCAGTGTATTATACAGCGAAGGTATTATTATTATTGATACACCAAGTCTTTGGAACTATATCGTTGTGATCATGTGTTTGTGCTGTCACGAGCGACGATCAATGTTTACCTGAGACTAATAATACGTTGAGTGCGCAGCATATCCAGTCCAGCATGGAAATTATATTTTAGTCATGGTAACATCCCGACTGTACCGAATTACCATGATTTACTGGTTACCAGTGCATAGAGACGACAAATTACGTTACCTGCACAAGTGAAACGACGCTGCTCACTTAAGACAACATGGTGTGCTTCCAGAATGCTGTGCTTATAGTAGAGAAGACGCATATTGGTTAGAGATGCCACGTGACGCTAGCTAGGCGTACCAAACTAACATGTGTTGTGTTTTTATTTTCAACATAATCAAACTGAAAACTTAAATTATGTAACGAAACGACTGATGTTTTGGAAAACTGTGACTAAAAATTGTAAAGCTGATTTTTCTATGAGAATGGGGATGTGTTATTTTTTTAGGTAAAAGGACAATTTTATCTAAATTATTAAGAGTAGTTACCTGCAGGATTGGTAACATTTCTACGTGTATTTTTGTGTGCAAACGCACATGGGTTTGTTTAGATTTTAAAACGAGATATCATTATGTAAAAAGGAGCTGTTCAATATTAAATTTGTCTTGATGATTTCATCTTTAACACCAGGAGGGGTGTTCTGTAGCATTTCTATATCAGCTATAATATTTCAGTATCTTTGATGATTAGTAATTAGTACTTTTCAGATTTTTTTTTCTTATTTTTGTATTCGTCACTTGCGAAATACGGACAATAATTTTTTCTAATTTAGATTTTTATGTTTATAGACGTAATTGTAAGTACCCAGTATGGTTAGTTAGGGAACTCCCACGGTAGTTTATGTACACGTGAGTTTTAGTTTTTGTAACCAGGTAGGCTAAGCTCCCATCCAATTAATTAATTAATTTTTGATTTGTTGTGTTCCAGTTATTTTAATATACGTTACTGTTTTCCAAATTTCTGCCATAGTTATAATTTTTTTACTGCGAGTTTGTTTATTGCTCTCCGACCCAGACTACAGATTTTGTAATGGTTGCGAAGGCTTTCGAACTAGCTGCAAGCAATGGGTGGAGGTGGCAATAATATCAGTTTCAACCGAAGCGATAGGCCGAATAACTTGTGTTGTTATTTGATTAATTAATTTTCGTCTATAAAACTTAGTTATCTTTCGTTAATCCGAATATATGTGATAGCTAATTTTGTGTACATTTACTTAATTTTTACTAAATATTGTTAAAATTATGAAGTCGGTGTTGGCTATATAATTTTCTAATTATAGTTGGGTTTGTCCTGTTACTTCTGCTTGCGTTAAATTTGAGATAATCTTCTTAGTGGAAAATTAAAACTGTTGGATTATTACTGTCTAATTAGTAAGAGAAGATGTAAAGATCCAGTAAAGGGTTTCGTTACTTGATTCGTTACGTACCTGGTTAAACAAATAATTAATGCGTTTGCTTGCTCTAACAACTCATTTATTCTGGTGTTTCTTGATTTGACTGCCACAGCCCTTATTTTGTATGATAAGTTGGACAGTGTTACGCAACTAAAGAACCAACCCTCAAAATTAACAAAGAAAAATTCAGTCTAATATAACAGCCAATAAGTTGTTTTCTTTTAATTATAAAAAGAGTCAATACATAATTAATTGGATGTTATTCATCAAGTAGGGGTTACAGTATTCCTGTGAGCCTATTAACATTTTTCTACTCTTTAAACATTTTTTAGTGTATGGTGGGTTGGTTCCTTGTTGCATAACACTGTCCAGTTGAAAGTTTACGTTTGTTTAGAAATAGTTTGTATGAACTCGACATCACGGCGCGAGTTCGTTGCCCCTCCTTCTCGCGGTTCGTTACAATGTGAACTTTATGCAACTGTTTCCTCAGTTGTGCTACCGTAAACACGGGCGTGACTTGAGACACTTTTACACAATTTTTATTTTCTATGTGTCAAATGTTAGTAAATATTAGTGCAGTTTCATATGGACAATCGTTATTTGGAATTTATCGCAAATAAATTCCTGGACTCAGTTTCACCATGCATGAGAACAATAATTTTTGAAACGTCGAAGTTACCCTACGCGTTCAAAGTCATCCCTGCTTAGAAAACTATTGTTTGTTTATGGTAAAATATTTACTTTTTTGGTTGGGAATAATTGAAGACATATTTCGTTTGATTATTTGTTTAATATTATAATAAATCGTAATTACACAAGTGTCAGACTTTAAAATCTTATTTAAAAAAACATATTTATCTACTTTGAAAAACAACCAGGTACAAAAATTATTTTGGGCACATAAATTTCCTCTGTGACAAGAGCATTTCAGAACTTTCTGATGTTAGTAAAGAGACTACATACAGCAACAATACTGAAAAACAATTTTGTGTCACCTTACAGATAAAAGCAGAAACGTTTCTACAGTCTGTAACTGAAATAACAGTTTCGTTTGTAAATGTAAAATTAACTTAAGATACATTTATTTGTAAGCATTTTACATGGTTATTAGTGCACAGAATAAATCAACACAACGTTATAACTTAAAATTGCATTTTCTTATTGTATGTACCTTTGAGATATCATGTTAAGGTGCTAGTATACAGTACACTATAGACAGGTGTAGTAATATTCACAGTACCTTCTCATCACATTAGATAAAATTATTACATTTTTTATGATTATGGTAAACTTAAATATCAGCTAATGCTGACTCTATTGACAGGTATGCTTATCATATTTTGAAAATGATCGACAAGAAATATTTCAGAGAAAACAGTAACCATGAAAATAACATAATGCATTAAGGATGTACATAAATATTGCAAGTTAACAATAGTGATTAGTAACCAATGCCCTTTACTTCATTTGGATATCTACACTTAATGCTATTAGCACAAATTCAGCTATGTTTTGGAAAGGTTTCATAATATACGTACCCATTTTAATAAGCTAAAATTGTACTTATTATTTATCACACTCTAATTATGGATATACAATAAAACCAAGCAGCTCTCTAAAGGCTCAGAAATGGAGCACAGTACTGCTGAAATTCTATATGGTCCTGTTTTACTTAACTGTAGCATTAATTAGAGATCAGGCACTACAATTATTTACATATTTTATTGCTGTTTATACGTGATGGCAGGATCACTGGTAAGTAATCATTTCAATCTAGCACCAGAGAAAACGTTCATGGAAAAAATATATATTTCAGCGATAACCTCTTTTAATACAAACAAGAACCAAAAATAACACCGCATTCTAACCTCGGAGATCAGATATAATTTAGGAAATTATTCTTCAATCATTATCACTTTAAGACTGAGTGGATTTGTTTGTGAAAAACAAACAAGTATACTAAAAATTTGCTGGAACATAATCCTAATTGTCACAATTGTAAAAACACTTCAATTTACTTTCAGGTAACTACAACAAAGCAACAAACCAGTATTTCGCTATCAGTAATTCTGAGTTAACGTGTTCTAGTCTAAAAGTGATGTTAAAATAAGGCAACTCTAGCTCCCATGCTGCTCACTTGTTTACTTGGATATTTTAATGCTTTATAGTAAAAACAACAAATATCATATAATATAGTCATTGCACAAACCCACATCAATACAAATATTTTACCCATCATGTAAATACTTTAATATCAAATGTACCGGACACAAAAAAACTCTTTTATAAAAAAAATTTTAGTTTGTTCTTGAAGTAACATTCACATATTTAGCATAATGTTACTTTACAATTAAAAAACAAAATGGCAACATTATGCACCCTCTTTGACTCTGTTGTATCTAGCTATGAATGTTGCTGTTTAAAAAACTTCTTATGTTGTATATTTTAACTACAGGAAGACTAATAAAGTTTCTTCAGAATTGCGACTACTTGTTACTCTAGTTGGAATACAAAAGTGGGCTGCTAAAATATTTTACTTCTGATGCTCGATACATGAAGCTATAGCCCTGGAAACACAGCCCATATTTGGCAAAACTATATCCTATAAAAATAACAGCATATTAATATCAATTCTTCTTATAATTTACCTACTAAACTGCACAAGTTTCTGTATAGAAAGAACAAATTATTAAAAAGATCTATAAAAATGTGATGCTATTCACCATGCACTAACAATGTCGTTCTCACCATGGACTATAATTGTTATATTTACATTTAACGTATTGAGCTTTTGTTATCAGATTTGAGATAATAGACAATACAGTCTATTTCGTATAATTATCAACAATGGGCAAATGTAACAATACATAACAAGATACATATATAAAAATTATTTCCAGTTGAAATACTACGCTACGGGACCAGGCACGAAACTGAACCAGGGCCACCTACAATTTATTCCCTATCATTTTGCTAGTCAAGATTTATAGCTTGACATAAAGCTCTACAATTCAGTTGGCTATTATTGGATTCACAGCTGATATTTCTTTGGTAAAATAACAAGTTACTGATTCACATTCCTTAAGTCAGCAACTTTCATGGTGCATTTTTAATGAGTGATCTGATCAAGAAAAACAAGTATTCTCCTAATGTCATTCCAATCTAGTTTACAGAATACTTATATTATACTCTTCTAGTAAATGTAATTGCCTCTGACAATTCCTTAGTTTTGTGTAAATACAAATCGTAATCCAACAAGCACCTTAAATTTTACACTTTTATACTATACGATGAATTATTTAATTTGATGTCTAAAATAACCATTAGTATTATATAGTGCATTTTTATACCAATAAAAACTTCAAGAAATATTATAATTTCAAATTTAATTAAGATTTCTAGTGACATATTTTCCCATTCTACCATTATCCTGCGTAGAAGATTATTTTAGCTGTACAAAAATTATGACTAAATTAAAACAGTTTAATTAATTCTCTTCTACAAAAAATTTAGTACATTTTAAAATTAACCACTTAAATGATAGGAAATTCATGCTCAACTTTAGATGTTTTTTTTTCTTTCGCTTCACAAAAATACATCTCGTAAGTACTAGATAAGCATAACATTATTTTCCAATTCAAAATCATCTTTGAAGAATAAAGTTACTTCGACAGGTTCTTACCTATACTTTTATCTTATCTTCACTTACCCAAACTCTGAGGTGCATGAATCCATTACATGCTATTTGCAAAGCATGTTGCTACTAGTAACAGAACTAGGTATAATATATTAAACCAGAAACAGAAAACAACATCCTCAAATAAATATAAACGACTATCAGTTGAGCCTACACTTTTATATCACAGATAAATTATCTATTATGACAGAAAGTTCTTGACTAGCACACTTGTCTCGAATTTAAAATAAACAATTATAATAATATTTATTTTATTGACTGGTACTACATATTTATGTGAGTATTGACAGACAATTCCTTATTTCTAGCACTGACATCGCAATTACAAAATGACTTTTATAAATAGGCCTGTTAATGAAAACAATTGAAAAACAAAACTGAAATAGTAACAAGATTATTTAACCATGATACATAGTTACAATAAACATGATAAAATATTCATTCCAGAGTTAAATTATACTAAGAAATATTTGTTAAATTTATTGACATACGACTAATGCATATTAAACCGAAATTTCCAAGAAAGATCTAACATAAATCAAATTTTCCAAAATTGTTTTAGTCATAGGATAAAAATTAAAATTAATACATAAATTTGTTGTCGACCGGTATTGAAGTTTTTTTTATTTTCATCAAGCTATAGGTAGATTAGTAAACTCATTATTTTACTTAAAATAAACCATTGTATTAATATAATCAAAAAATTTCAAACCAATTTTCATAGGAATGCGTCCTAATGTTTTAAGATGGCATATGCTATCAGAAACTCGAGTGAATGTACCAATATTATTTTTAAACTAAAACGATCTAACATGTAAGTGTAAATGTGTTTTCTATTTAAAAAAACCAGTTTCTTGTAACCATACACAAAACAATGAGAAAAAACATAACATATTGATACATGGTGTTAATTAATTTCATTGTAAATATTTGAAATTTGACTGTATTTACTAAGATGAAATTTAATGAATCTGAAAGTAATTAGCAAACCTCCATTTAAGGAAAACTATTCAACATAAATGTAATTGATCATAGATTTGTGAACAACTGAATGACAGTATTACTAATAAAAAAAGGAACATGTACACTTGCAATGGACATTGCCTGCCTATAACTGCCGCCACATATTTCTTACAACTGTAGACTTACCAGCAACTATTCAGAATTTTTATTCCTCTTTTCATATTCTGTCGTTTTGCTTAATTTTTTGGTACCAAATTATAATACGCTTTGGCGCCACAAAATATAACGAAGGTAACAAATTTATGTAACATCCTAGCTACTCACATACTTCTAAAACGGATAGTAAATATTGGAAATGAAATCATTTCACCACAAATTATTTGTGAATTCTTGTGATCTTGGACTACGATCTAAGTTCTACACATTCTCATTTACAGCTAGCGTGGACAGCTGAAGGCCACGAGTAAAAAAGTACAGTGCACAAAAATACTATTGTCTAGTTTACATCTGTATTTGGCAGCAAATTCCTCGACAATGAAAAACATTTTGGATTTTCAATACGTTTGCCAATAGTAAAATTAACGTCATATTTTTTATTCATGTTCTCAAGTACATTATATTACAATATAAAGCGTCTATAAATTAGTGAATAATTGCTATCGCATGTATGGATAAAATAAAACTTACATTATCAAAGGGTAATTCAGCCACTGTAAATAATGTTTTATTTCAAACTTCACAAAGGGCCGCTGTTGGCGCAGTGGCTAGAGCATCAAGGCGATTCGGGTTCGATTCCCGGCGTGGTCCCTGGAATTTCGCTTGTGGGAATCATGCCGGACGATGCCGCGGGTAAGCAGGTTTACTCGGTAATATCGCGTTTTTCTCGCCCGTTTATTCTGGCCCTTCTTCACACTCACAGAATTTCACGCATCCAGCGATAAAGACTTAGATGTTAAGTGCTCACTAAAATCTCTTCACTCACTATGTATACACCTACAGAAAAATTTATCTGTAAAAGTGTGACTACACTCTGTAATAGACTTAAACACACGATATTCTGAAATTAATTTTAAGAGGTACCTACATAGATTGTTTACATGCAGACGTATTCAGAGTATTTTCTCCTACAAATTATTATGTTGGGCTGTTCTTAACTTTGTTGATAATTGATAGGGACTATGTAATTACATTTCAATTCTTATAAAAGCATTTCATTATTCAACGTTTTACACATGTGCTAACGTAGAAAACTGCGAAGGTAAAAACGATGATTTAAGTTGTGTTTATGAACTAAGCTGAAGAATTATTACAATGAAAACCTACTTACAGTTATTAACTGCTAGTATAAATAAAATAAAACGATATTGTCCAAACGAAACCAACATAATAAAGAATGGAATTTGGCAATGAGCAAATCATTTCAGGTTATATCACGTGGTTTGAAAAAGGTTTTAATAAATGTAATAAATATTCTCCCCAACCCGATAACCTAAATATCAGATAAAGTGCTGCACGAGTATTCACTCGACAGAGAGAGAGAGAGAGAGAGAGAGAGAGAGAGAGAGAGAGAGAGAGGAGAGAAACAGTAAGGGGGAAGAGGACATTGGAGATAAAGGGAAGAGTAGTGATGAGAGAGAGGAGATAGAGGAGAGAGGATAGGGAGGAGTGAGAGGAGACGGAGGGCAAATATGAGAGGGAGGAGGTTAAGAGAGAGGATTGGGTGGAGAGGGAGAAGACAGAGGAGAGGAAGGGCATATATGAGAGGGAGGAGGGTAAGAGAGAGGATTGGGTGGAGAGGGAGAAGAGAGAGGAAAGGGAAAAGGGGGTAGAAAGGAGTGGGAGAAGAGACAGAGAGGAGAGGGAGAAAAGGGAGGAGAGATAAGAGATAGGAGAGGGAGAAAAGGAAGGAGAGGTAAGAGATAGGAGAGGGAGAAAAGGAAGGAGGGATAAGAGATAGGAGAGGGAGAAATTGAAGGAGAAATAAGAGATAGGAGAGGGGGGAGTGAGAGAAGAGGGAGGAATGGGAGGAGGGTAGAGAAGAGGGAGGAGTGGGAGGTGTGAGAGGAGTGGGAGGTATGAGTGGAGTGGGAGGAGTGAGAGGAGTGGGAGGAGTGAGAGGAGTGGGAGGAGTGAGAGGAGTGGGAGGAGTGAGAGGAGTGGGAGGAGTGAGAAAAGAAGGAGTGAGAGGAGAGGGAGTTGGGGAGAGAGAGGGGTGGTTGGCGAGGGAGGAGAGAGAGGAAAGAGAGGATAGGGATGAGAGAGGAGAGGGA
>PNEQ01087761.1:0-26178 GCA_003012365.1 Medauroidea extradentata | reverse complement strand
AAGAGAGAGGAGAGGGTGGAGGGGGAAGAGAAGGAGGATAGAGAGGAGATAGAACGACTGACAAAGAGAGAGAGAGAGTGACGAATATCGTTGATTACAGAAACTAAGTTACCAATTAATGTTCAAAGACATGACACATTCATGCTGACCGTAGTTATAAAATTTTTCATCGTCATATTTTTATTTTCATATTTGTGTCAGATACTTCATTTTAATTTTAAACATAAGTAATAACTAAATTTTGCTATTACCAAATTTTTTATTTTTCATAGCTTTTGCGTAATGACTCGTTAATGTCAAAATTTGCATCATTTATGTATGCCAGTAAAACAAACTGACATAGGCCAACAAAACTGAAAAAAATTAGCAACGAATAACAATTATTAAGCTACCAGGTTTTCTATATAAAATACCATAAATAAAATGTTTTTGTGTTAAAATTATTGCTTAAATTGGTTATTAAAATGTAAAAAATTCAAGAATTTTTTAAAAATAATATTTTTTTTGTATAGGACATCTTGTATCCTACATCGTTATTTACTGTCAATCTTTTCAGTTTAGTATGTCAGTTTGTTTTAGTGTCGTAGATAAAACATGCCAATTTTGACGATTACGAGTCGTTACACAAAAACTATGACAGATAAAAATTTTTCATTAGAACACATTTAAGTCATAATTTATGTATAAATAAGAAATATAATATCTGGTACAAATATAAAAATATGACGCTGAAAATTGCTGTGGACCATGCGTGCCCATGTAGAAAGAGTAATCCACTAGACGTTTCAGAAAAAGCTAACGACATTTAAAAATGATTACAAGATATTGAAAATGTAAACATTAAATGCCAGTATTAATAGTAGTCACGTTGTGGAAAAAAACTCACATCTAATGCGAAAGAAATTCAAAATTCATTTCAGTAAGTCTACACAGAATTGCGTAACGAAACTGAATTTCCAAGATTCAATATTCCATAGGGAACTGCATTAATGACTCAAGACTGTGTACTTGTAAAATACGACTTGTGTTGGTGCTCAAAGCACAAATAAGTACACAAAGACTTTCACGAATATGTACTGTACTGTCAATAGGCTATATTGGTTGCCGAATAGACACAAATTTTCTAAAAATAGCTTATCGCACATTCGTGAAAGTTAGTTCGCACAATTCACGCATTTGGTTATTAGAAAACTCTACTGCGTTCTGGAATATATCAGAGACAGAAATAAAATTAATGTGATGCGTAAAGTGTTAGGTTAGAGTTATCAGAGTCACGACGTTTACGAACCAGTCTTTTACTTTTTACTGAGAACATTTCAAGGATCAGGGAAGAAAACACATTAATTACAAATATCGTGAGAAAGTAATATATATATATATATATATATATATATATGCAGAGAGAGGAGACGTTAGAAAAACAAGGTGCCTGATTAATTTGCTTTTTTGAGGTCAAAATACAGAGATAGAGTATCTGATACTAATAGACGGAGGGTTCTTTTTATAGAATATCAGTGGCTAGGTATTTAAAATAAACTTTCTGCATTCGTAGCTACCATGGAAGCCAATTTCTCATTCCGACTTCTTGTGACGAGAACGAAAATTATTATCTAGCTGCCATGAGTGTGTCATTCCTTGAAGGCGAAATCAAAGTAGAATTCATTTATAACATAGGCCTTTTTATGTTCCCGAGGCATTGTCACATACATGTAAGTGGATATAGACTACGAAATCATATAAAAAAAAATTAGTTACGACACTTTGGTCAGAACTCAACATCTAGCGCTGTTGAGTGGTGACATAATGTGGATATGGAGCAGCGTCGGAATGATAAGCGAGGGGGAAACGAAAGATCCCCCAGAAAACACCCTGACCAGTGGCATCGTCCGGCGCGATTCTTGCATGCGAAAATCTGGGGGCCGACCCCGCCGGGGATCGAGCCCGGATCGCCTTGGTGGAAGGCGAGTGGTCTGACTACTCGGCTGCCATGGCTCCCTAACACGAAACAAATTCACGGTTTTTGAAATGGGACCAGGAAAACTTTGGACTTATCTGTATTTCTGAAAGGCAATTTTTTGTTGATAAACAACGGTGCAGCAGGAATCAATTTGTAACGCTAGCAAGCATTTTGGTAGTGGTACTCAAGGCAAGACTGTGGGACAGTACAAGTCATCACTGAACAAAGAATTATATTCCAGACATTGGAATTGACGAGAGGCGTACCTGACTTCAGAATGAAACCACTGACACACAAACCTAGGCGCAACAGTTTTCAGAAAAATGAGAGACGTGATGGTTTTGTTCGAACCGTATTAGTATAGTATGTAATACAATTTTAATATGTTCAAGTTGATATCTTCACACTACACTTCAACGAAAGGTTATACGTAATGATACAATATTATAAATGACAATATGTACCAGCGATAAACACGTCGATAACGGTTTACGAATGATTACATTTTCTGGGATGTATTGATAAAAATTGCTGTTTTTGAAGTGTAAATAACGGTTCATAGTAAGAGACATAAAGGTCATTTTACGCATATGACCATTTTGAACATATTTGACGCTATGAAGCCCTACTTTAAACTCAGGAACGTGCCTTGAAATAGGAGTGAGGATTCCCGTACTGTATTAAAAATAAGAAATAATATTGCACTTATGCGTAACTTGTAACTGAAGAGCCAGAACACTGTGAAAATAATAAGCGAATTTAAAACAATAACCCAGATTTACAACGACTATTACGTAATGTATCTCATAGGGCAGTTAAGATAACAACAAGAAAGAAAGTAAATATTCCGTATACATTATACTTTTGACGAATGTTGCATATCGTCATGTAACCTAACCGCAAAAGTATTTTTAAATTAACAATCTTCTATACATCTATAATAGTTATTCGTTTTACGTTTCTTGTCCATTTATTACAGAAAAAGAAATTAAAATTATAAAATTTAACTTGCGAACGGTTGCGTACTGCGTCACGTGTTTTTCTACAAATGTGTGGTAACATGTTTCGCCGCTATAACACATGTGTTGAGGTTAGAGGGGACACTTCGAATATTCCTTATAATGGTCCATTCCCTTAACGCGACCGCCGCGACATGAAAACCAAGAATATGTCCGCCGATCAACGCCGAGGTTTCTGTGACGTCAGCTCAGCAGAAACGGCGGATGCGATGCGATTTCCGAATATAATTTACTTGTTTATTAGCATCCATTTCCTCATTCTCACGAGACAATTTGTCAAGAACATATTGTTGTACGATTACAATTATAATCGATTTTATTCGAGTTGGAGTTCGATTTTGCGTCCAAATATTTGTGAAACTTGTGAGTTGGTAGTAAATTGCATTTATTTATTTTAAGAGTAATATTTGTTGGTTACCATAAGTAAATCACAACATTTTAAGCAAACAGTAATTTATAATAAATAATAATAAAGCTCATTTCGGAATGCTAATAGGCATATGAAATGTATTACAAATAAACTAAAATACTGTAAACATATGTGGCCCTCGTGCTAGATGAAGTGTATGTAGTGGCAATGAACTGTTTACATGTAAAATGTTATTTAGTGTTAGTCACCCTGCAGCCAAACTAGTGTTCGTAATTACGAGAATTTATAGTGTCGCATCACTTTTTTGGCATCGCTGTGTCGCGCCTATGTAATTCCTCCATAAAGGAAACCTATGTTTGACACTCTTAACTCTGGCATGTGCCTAGATATCGGCCATCCGCAGTTACCTTGTTCTTTCTCGGCCGGGTCTCTTCGCCCAGCCACTACACTCGTGTCTCGGAATTCAAATATGTGCAATCATATTTTCTCCTGAAACATTTTAGGGTGTTTTTTCCGGACATATGTTCATTGAAAATACATTTTTTATATTAATCTATGTTTTCGATTTTTCTACTACATATTCAAATTCCCTATCACGCTGCATAGCAATTACTTTGTGTTTCGTTTTAGTAGTTAAAGGTTATGTTTTATAGTTTCTTTTAATATTACGCTGCCATAGTTAAAACAATGCTTTTAATGTGGTAATTAATTAACGTTATTTAAAGTTTAAAATAATTTTCATTTTTTGAAAGCCTGATATTTACATTCGGATATTCATTAACATTTGCGCTGATTTTAGCGCTATGTAAATTGACTCACGGTGCAGTAAACACTCAAAATATAAAACAAACTTATAATTTTATCTGCTTCACATAATTCCAAGTTTTGTCGACTAAAGAATAATACAGCAATTCTCAAAATATAAAAATTCGAAAAAGTAATTGAATAAGGAATTTGCTAAAAAGTCCAAGCGAGCAGACTGTTGAGAAACAACATAATACTTATCATTGTGGAGCTGGGAATGAAACAGGTTACCAATAATGGATAATTTGAAAGTACAGAGTGTAAGGAATAATATGAATAATTATTCACGCAGATATGCTTTTGTTTTTTATTTTTTATGAAGTAATAAAGTTAGCGGATTTGGTGATTTTTGCAAATGTAGTAACGTTCATTCTAACAATGGCACATAAAACATTCCGTCTTGAATATATATTAGTGCAATGTTGGTATATTTTAGTGAAAAACTAGTTATATTATATGTGGAAACATATTTTGCAAACACGCCACCACCTGTTACTTTATACTCATACAGCAATATTATATATTACACTATCAGAGAATGTGTAATGCCTTTGGTGTAGATTATTGGAACCTTGGTATATGCTAGTGAATGGTACTACTGAACAACATGGAAACAGATTCTTCAAAGACAATAATACAAGTCATAAACAAAATAGTTGACTGTTGGCACATTCATGGACATGTCTGTTAGTCTGTGGCAGGCCGCCAATGTAGTATATTGTCGTAGAATGTGACCGCTTCGTCATGAACTGCAAAATACCACGAATGTCTTCAAGTATTAATTTTTTGAATTGGTATAGTTCCATTTCTGTAAGCATTACAACAGGTATCAACAGTCCTGGGAGCTGAAGATTAAAGGTATGAAGCTGTTCTTGTACTTCAACAAATCCTTTCACATCAGGTTTGTAAACGAACTGGAAGTAAGAGCACTGTTTAAATTAGATAATTACAATGTCCTTGCAATGTCCATATAATTTGTCATTAACAAAAGGTACCAAGTCGAGGTCTTAGTACCTTGTGCTAGTTCTACATATAATTACTAGTCCGTTTAACGTATTTCTTGAATAGGAATAGGTTCCTATCGCTGCTGACAACCAAGAGAATGCTTTGGAGAGTCGAAATCTCATATAATCTGAATTTTCTCAAAAGTGGACTTAGTATCTTTTGCAAATTCCTGATTCAATTGGTAATGGTTTTTAAAGAAAATTCTGGAATGAAACAACGAAATCGATGTAACTACAAAAAGAAATACTTTGCAGTTTACAAAACAGTATTCTATACAAAACTCAAGGAACCAAATTCAAAAAGTAGCATAGCACCTAATTTCGAGATAATACCAAAGTTACATCTGGAATGTATTATTAAAAACCCAAATTTTCTTGAAAAATTGTTTTAGTAAATAATATAAGAAACTTGAAAATACGTTTTCGAGTTCCGAGTATTTCCCGCGTGTTTTAAAACTGATAACAATAACTTATTCGAATCCAACTAACTGTATTAAATTATGCTTGCATCGTGATCTACGCTATTCGACTATCAAGTCTACAAAACGAAAACCATACACTTGTGTCAAGTAAAAAAATTATATTACGTTATTTTCTTTCGCTCATTCCTCGTACCTTGGGACGTTTCCGTAACTCTTAAGGCATAATAATATTTTGCAGCGGTGTACATAATTTAAATTAATTCGATATTATTTTAGTGGTACCGTTACTTGTGTTGAAAAAAGAAACCAGACATTCGGTTGTTACGAAGGAGTAAAGATTTTATGAAACTACTGTTTTCACATGGGTTACACAAAATCTCAGTGTCTGTCGTTTTAATAAAAATTGCCACGTAAATATTTATATCGTTACCTGACATGTTGCCTTTTAAACATTACTAACTTTTAATAATAGATTCACTGATGGAAGTTTGCGAATCACTTTCAGTTAAATGTTTGGAGTGAGGTCCATTATATTAACCCTTTCCTCTGTCACACATATTCAAGTAACAATTCGTTTTGTTATTTGCTGAATGGTAAGCTCTGTTTTGAGAACAATATTACACTGGAATTAATATACCTACTGTGCATTCAAAACAAAGAGAAAACTTTACTGTGTTGCATGATTTGAATCCACGCAATACACATGACATAGCCCGATGACCAGGTGAAAGTATTATTGCTAGCTATATAAGAGAGTTTAGACACAACTTAATTTTTGCAGAACTAATCCTGATCTTAGTTCAATTGTGAAGGATGTAAGAAGTGGCACTGCCTCAAATATCTGTAGTTCAAACTTAATGAGTAATATCATATTCACCTAGTTTTCTTCTTAAATATTCCCCGATAAAAATACCTTCTAACATGTTATATGTATGCAGACCACATTTCTTATAATATTTAATAGCGGAGTGCATGGATAAATTCGTGCCAGACAAAAACTGGTTTCATTGCATGAGAGGGAAAATCTTGTTTTTTTTTTTTTCTGTGCAGTATAGACAGTATTTAATAAAAATTTTGATTTGAATTTAAGCTGCAGTGGCCTAGCAAAATCATCTATTATGGTTTAATTAGTTAAATGTTACAGCACGACTTAAATGTTTTGTTCCAAAGTAAGTTTTAAAATATATGTTCTTTAGTTTTTCATATTACACTATTTAAAATATTTAAAAAATTATGAAATAAAGCGGTATAGAATTGGCGAATAAACATTTTATTTAATAATGCACATGTTTAAGGTCGATATTTTCTTTATAGCTATGGGCTAATACAAACAGCCGAAATTACGATAGTTGCTCAATCATCAAGGTTAGCACGTTATCTTGTTATAAACCTAATAGTATTATCAAACAAATCTACTATTCATTACCATGGTAGACGTATTACTGTAAATACCAAAACCAGTCAAGGCATACCATATCGAAAAATAATGTAATGCTATCCAAACACTTTAGGCACACCACATCATTACAACACCTGATAAGCACAGGACATGAAGACACGGTAATTTAATTATTTCCTAAATTCAGGTTTAAAGTTTACGTGGCTCATATCTGTATGTGAGAAATTTCACCACTTAAATTATGCAGGTATTTGATAGATTTGACTTCAATAAAAATTGCTCGTATTGCTCCTTATATTGGAATAGCAATAAACCTAATGCTTAAAAAACCTGATGATATTTGAAGTTATATTGTAATTTTAGATACGTGCCATTATATACTCAAATTCCAGTGTTATATGCAACCGAACCATAAGTAGTTTTAATGTGTATCGCCCCTACGACGCCGTTTAGAGCGGATAGCAGTATTCTTTTAACACGAGACTAACTTAAATTTTCATTTTTGTTTAGAACTTTCTTGGATCATAATAAAAAATTCTCGAAATTCTTTATAATGTTAATATGTCCGTAATATTATTTACAACGCAAAACTCTTAAAATTCTCCACAAAATATTCCGTGAAAATAATTATGGTGTACAACTATTACAATCTGGCAAGTGTAATTCTTTTATGAGAATTTTCTCACAAACATATGCTGTCATTATTAAGCTCACATGTGTTTTGACAGCCGATACAAACAATCAAACACACTTTTCTCAACAATAGCATCAACAATGTTAAAATTTAACAAGATCTAATTGTATAATTTTATAAAAATTACATCTCACAACTTAAAATTTTGTATTCAATAATTACGATACGTCTAACAAAATTATAAAGCAATAATTTTTATTAAGATGACTATCTTTGGTAACACTAATTATTACAAATCATGTACAGCCAAACAAGTTTAGTATACTTAAACTGTATACATTTCCACATATTTACACACAAATTATCGGCTGTCAATAAAAAAAATAAATAACTTATACCGTTAACCATACACCGGAGAGTGGGTTTACCATTCACTTCTGAAACCTTGAAACAACACTTGAAGAATTATTTCTTTAATAATTGGATTAGTATACAAAAGTTGTGAAATTTCAGTGAAAAGATGCTTGCATTCTTGATTTAATAGGAAACACAGCTGACCACCAAATGTAAATTGAGCAAATTCTAATGTGCTACGGTTTTGTTTAAGATGACTGAGACTTGTTCGAAGTAGCCGTAGCTGAACTAGAGCTTGGTGTTCTTGATGGCGGAGTTTGTGCACCTTCGCTTGAACCATGACTACCATTTGAACCAGCTCCAATTCCCTGACTTGTGTTCAAATTGTCACTTGTGTGCACCACTGTATTGAAGTAACGCTCTGTTCAAACAAACCAAACAAGCAATAAAACATTAAGTAAATATTAATTTACAAGTAGCCATCTCAGATTATTTAAATAGAACTCGCTACTCTGTGAGCTATTACACACAAAATAACTTTAATAGTATTATAATTTGCATTATTAGTGTTACGAAGGTAACTTACTTGTAACTGATACGTCGGCGTACATAAAACTTAACTAACACAATGTTTTATTCTTTGAGAATAAACAGATTCATTTCTTGCTGGCTGTTAGTTAATATAAAAATAAATAATAACATCTGAGGATCTCATAATAAACGTCTGGGGGTTCACTGACACGAAATATTAGCAAAAAACAAAGAATAATTTTTAACAACTGAAAATGTAAATTTAGATTGCTATAGAATATTATTAAATGACAAAGTATTTATCGTAACAAACTAATTAAGTTGTTTTCATGGCAAGAATACATTTTCTTGCGTGAATTATAACTTGCATTTAACACATAGTAATAAGAAAGTTATGAATAACTTATGCTCTGTTCACTTTACATGGACTAAATAATCATTAAAATTTTCCACTTATGTAATTTTGTCAACAGTGCTATGATATCAGATTAACTGTATGTTGAAACATGTGGGTATATTAGGGCACCTAAATCTATTGTGATGATTTCGGTCAATCAAGAAATACCACACAAAAGAATATTGCTGCATACTGCGTCAAGTATTACACATATTTATGAAATTAGTAGCGGTCTTCCAGGTACAGGTACCAGGAAATACAATATTAATGCCCTCATAATTCATGACTAGTCAACTGTAATCTTCTGGACTACAAGTTGACGACCCGTGCATAGGTTGTCGTTCACACCAACGCAGGGGCAATTACGTTTGAAGACATACTATAACCGGGATGTATTGATGCGTCACAAATTGTGTCGCAACCGGTTCAGATAAAAATGTCGGCTCTGCATTGCCATGGCTGAGTTTCGAACACGATTGCAGCTGTGTCCAAGGGAGAGCACAAATACGCCGATGTTGTAGTTGTACACACCAGCATAAATTATGCTACTGTCGTCACTACAAGCAAATTCTACGACATTTTAATCGTAAAGACCACTGTCGCTTCCCTTTTGTTTTAGAATTTCATAGCCATTAGTAGCACCTATAAAGACATAGCTGATAACTGTAACGCGCTATTGGATTTAACTTCAAGCCACCTGAATATTTGATTTAGGAGATTTCAAAATCCCATTTGTGCATCGGTGATACATTGCACTCGCACATGTTACCATGTATGAAGTAGCACATTGACGACTCCACTTGTCTAAGTGTGGCACATATGTCAATAAAACGCTTAAGTCACTCTGAGGTAATCTCGTGGTTCGTGAACTCGCCATATGAGTGAGGTCAGCTCGGAGGTCAACACCGAGCTAGTACCAGTCTGAAGAGCACAAAGAATCAATTAAATCTACTGTGGGCCTAAGAAGCAATTGATGTCTTATTCCTGAGATTGAGCATATACAGTCGCTGGACGATGTGATACAATGTAAAACAGAAGGAGCAACAATAATTGCGTATTGCCAGCTTAGCTGTCCATGTGTGCCGACTGTATACTCCTTTCAACAATACGTGACACTTCAACACGCAAAATTTAATTTGCAAAAAAAATCCTATGTTTTAAAAATGTTCTTTATCGAATACGTTTTTGTTAGTGTTTAAAAACAGTAATTTTAAATAAATATGATTCTTTCCAGCTATCTGTGCATTTGAGATCACGAAATATTAAATTATTGTGTTCAATAAATTTTAATATCTTTAGATTGAGATGTAAAGTAAAAATTGCGAATATTTTTCTTCATATATACGGAGTGGTGTATCACCATCAGCTAATGGCCAGAATAACCGCACTGCACAGCATGGAGAGATGCTACATAGCAGATAATGGTGCTGGTTAAATTAAATATTGCAATTGTTCCAAGAGTACATGCAGAGATGCAGACCAATGTGCATCCGTATTTTGGTTAATTGAGCGTAGTGTAAAGTATTTCAGCAAAGTTTTATAAACAGCTATATTTGTTTCAAGCCTGACAAATTATTGAATGTGAAGTATAAAGGACTCAAGAAATACTCTACTAACTCGTGCCTGTCCTACCATACACTGAAGAATTAAGAGACCGGTTGAGCTCTTGGCATTTCATGCCATACTCTAGCAAACTTCATGGATATATCTGGCTGTGTAACGTGTCAAATCGTTTTGCTCTAGGAGGTATCTCGCCTGATTCTCGAATGTCCGTCTTCTCAGCAGTGGAGCAGAATATGTTATTCGTCTGAGAAGGATAACCTTTACCAATCATAAGTGTTCAGAACAGAACATCTGTGTAAAGTGAAACATCCACCCATGAATATTCGTCAGTATTAGTATACTACGTAGCAAATACACACAACTTGGCTCACAGTACTACCATTTTTTAAGGGCGCGGTCGAACGCAATTTTCATCACCATTTTTTAATTTTTAATTTGTATTATATATTTTTTCCTTATTTTAGACACAACATTTGACTAAATTAGGCTCTTATAAAACTTTTTTATCTCTTATAGTTTTCGCGTAATGGCTTGTTAAAGTCATATTTTCATGTTTCCGTTTAACGACTACACTAAAACCGACAGATATAACAAACTAAAAAAAAAAAATACAGTGGATAAATACATTGCAGGCTACATTGTCGTGCTCATAAAAATAAAGAATAAAAATTAATTGTGTTTTAAAAAATGCTGAAACAAAAAATAAAAATTTTAAATAATTCAATAAATTTTTAAAAATACAAATGATTTTTATTCTTTATTTTTATGAGCATGACATTGTAGCCTGCAGTGACTTTATCCACTATGATTTTTTTGAGTTTGGTATATCAATTGGTTTTAGTGTAGTCGTTAAAACGGAATCATTCAAAATATGATTTTAACAAGCCATTACGCAAAAACTATGAGAGATAAAAAAATTTCATAAGTGCCAAATTTAATCACATTTCGTGTATAAAATAAAAAAAAATATCTGGTGCAAATGAAAAATAAAAAAAATTGTGATGAAAATATATCTAGTAGCGCACTAATTCGAATGTTTGGTGATTTGCTCCAATATAGCATTTTAACTACATCACACAGCGCCGCAAACAAATATAAAAAACTTAAGTTCTACATTATTCAATATGATGCAAACTAATACAAAAATCAAAATCGGTCGCGTATTTCCGGAAATATATTATTACCTATTCACGTATTCATGTTGTGCTATGTTTAAACAATGCCGCACCTAAAACAATGAACCCTGCTGAAATCGAAATTTGCATGAAGAACTATAAAAATTTAAAATTTGGCTAAATTTGTTACAATAGTTCCCAAAATACGAGGGCCGTGGTTGTCGAAAAGTCAGGCCTCTCGGCTACCACGTAGGCGATCCGGCTTCGATCCCGGCGGGCTCGGTCCCAGATCTTTCGCATTTCGGTAACGTGGCGGACGTTGCCGTCGACCGGTGGATTTTCTCAGGGAGCTCCCGTTTCCCCCGCCTCCATCATTCGGTCGCTGTTCCACACTCATCTCACCTAACCTAATCCATTCTTTGGGCCCGAAAGGTTTGACTCGGTAGTCGAGCAGCTGGCCCAACCTTCACTCCAGCCGTCTCTCACACACTTGACCCTGTCCAAAAGCGGAAACAAGTAGTGGATTACCATTTTCCGTTCTCAAAATACGAAATTCGGATACAATCGATCACGTATTCTTCGAAATGCGAGAAAAAATATTTATTTATCCCGGTATCTTACAAACTTGCGTACATGTAGTAATGTAATCTCCCGCATTCAATACTTAGCAGATGAAACATAAAAAATATAAAATTTAGTTTGAATCGATCACATGGTTTCCGAAATATGAATGAAAAAAGGTTTTCTTTATCCCACTTATTATTGTGGGCTGTATTTCAAACTGGATAATTTACCACATACTCTCCCGCATTCAATGCTTAGATGACGAATCTTCAAAATGTGAAATTTGGTTTGGATTGGTTATATTGCCTCCTAGATAAGATACAACGGTAAAATTTTTCAAATGGTCACTGATTGGAAAATGGGCACTTTATGTGAACAAAATACAAACAAATGAAGTGACATTACCAAGTACTATGTGTACCGAGATTGATGAAATTCGGTCTACGGGTTCAAAAACTTTTAGACCAAAAATGCGTCCACCTACACACTCTTTCATTCATGCATACACACCAACTTGCACACATAAAGAGAGGGTTTCATAAACTCATTATTTCCTTCGGAAATAAGGCTTAAATTTATAATGCGAAAATGTGGTTCTCCGAATTTCCTACGAAGTAAGTTCACACTGACACGTTTTATTTAACAAATCAATTAGATTTATGAAGAATCACTGTTTGTATCTATAAGTATTGGCTGGTATTATTAACAATCATGCATGTGAACTTATGAATTTACCAAGCTTGCTAAAAATACATGTTATTTTTCTGTGACCACATACTAAATGCCTCGAATATATTGTGTGATTATAAATTGACTACACAATTTAATCTAAAGGTTATGTTTTCAATTTCCGACCTTAATAAAACAAAACATTGGCAAAGATTCCTTTTAGGTAAAAAATTTGCTTGGATTGAAAGTGAAACTGTGGTGTCTTTAGAACCCAATCGGCACAATGCCGATCAAACTGTAATTCAGTTGTTGATCAGTGATGATTTAAATTTTATGGTAAAATGTCTTTATTATTCTACACCGTCACGAAAGTCTAGTTTAAGAGAATTCTCTTATGTTTACTCTCTTATCCATTGCGGCAGTCAAAGTGTAGGCCAATCGGGCGAGATAGTTGGACGCGTCAACATAATACAGCGTTTATCCGCAATTCACTAAATGAGAGCCAGTGTTTTCGTTGAACACAAAATGATTTGTAAACGTACTACACCGATGTAGCAAATATTTACTGAAGTTACAATGCTCAAAAGATACGCTTTTAAAAAGTTAAAGTATGATTAGTGAGTAGTATGTAATAGCCAGTTCTGGAGTAAGGGCTGGAAGCTGTGGTGTTGCGTGGCAATGTTTGCCACATTGAATGATGTCACATTAAAAATTTTCCAAAATTTTGGAAAAATTCCAAAATGTTAATATTTTTTCTGAAAATTCCTAGAAAATACTGAAATTTTCGAAACTTAAAAAAAAGTACAAAAAATTAATGAAACCAACGAAAAATTCATTTAAAAAATTACGAAAATTTCAAGTGTCGGAAAAATACATCAAAATTTTTCTTTGTTCATAGAATCGAAGTACTAAAATCATATAGGAAATGCTCATCCTCAAAGCGGCTAGAGAATCCCGAGAATGATGTGTTAAGCTGCCGTCTAACAGTTGCTAGATTACCCCAAGGGTTATGGGTCACAGAGAGCAGAACTCTTTATCAAAATCAAACGATATAGTTCCCATATTTGATTTATTTATTTAATGTTTCATTAAATTGTAATTATCTACATATTTCATTACTTTAAATGGTTTAAATATTTTAATTAATTTAATGTTATAAATTCTCTTACTGGTTTAACTTATTTTTTCGTTATTTTCATTAAAATTGTAATTATTACTTGAACATGCTTATTAATGGAATTATTTTAGTACCTTAAATTATATATGTTTAGAAATTTAATTATGTTAAACATTTTTATAGATTATCCTAAATTATTATTTTAATACTTAAAATTTTACTATTTAAAGTATTACAAAGTCTTATTATGAATTGTATATTTTTGCTAGCATGCCTTAGAACTGGTTCATTTCAATATTTTTTTAAATTTCACCTCAAACCCTTTCTGGATTTATTCCAATAATTCTCAAATTCTAGTTATTAAAAGTTCGGGAAATTTCCTTACTAAATCACTAAAAACTTTTATCGTCCATTTAATATGGTTTTGATAACACACCTATTCAACACATCTCTTCAGTTGGCAAGTCATCATCCCTGCTAGTCAAAATAATATTTTTTTATCAATTTCGCATTTCATTGTTTTATTTATATTATGCTTTACATGTATAGCTACATGACCCAATAATTTCTAATTAATTGGATTATTTCACCTGTATCTTTACCAATCAGCCATCAGCTATAACATATTGATTTTCGTTAGTTAAATGAATATATATATATATATATATATATTAGATGTAAACAAACAAACACCGTCAAACTCCGGCAGGTGACTTTGTAAAAAATAAAGCATGAAATTTACAAGACATTTTGTACATAACTATATAATTAATAGAGTAATTCGCCTTTGAAAATCAAATTTTGATACTTCAGTTTCCCCACAAACCAACCACTGATCGACGTAAACTGACAAAACTCAAGATATTACTTCATGACAACACGGCCGACAAACCAACAGTAAAGGCCAGTTGATACACTCAACCCTTACGAAAATAAAAAGGGTGGCCACCCTTAAATTGCTGACAACTTTATTAACGTACGAATAATCCAACATTTAAAAGTGAATTATTGGGTAATGTGAACTGAGTAATAAGAAAGATCGTCTTGGAACGACTGTCTAGGATGCATATTTTTCGTACAAAACGCATGTCAGATTTTGGCGTGGTGACACAGAGCCTAGTGTGTAGGCAACACTGCGAACATGAGTGTCTAGTCTATTCCGCAGCGCCGACACAGATGATGGCGGAGATTCACTGTAAATATCACGTATTGTAGATTAAGTAGCTCACATAACCCTAATAAAAACTGTGTCCTGGCTGGATTTGTGTGTGCTATGAAAAGAAAAAGTAAAAAATGTGCATGGCAAATAAATATATCGTCGGTACAATGCACGAAGATAGACAATTAAACAGTTTGTGTAATTCTGGCACTACTGTAAAGTGTAGGGGAGCCGATATTGTTTTCAGGTACTGTCCGGTATTGCTGATATCAATACTGATACTGCTTTGGGAAGGGAAATAACGTTATTGCATGTGTAAGAAATTAAAAACTAAATTTTTAAAACATTTCATCAAAGAAAATTCTGACTGTCGTAATTTTTGTTGTTTTAGTCTTACTTACTTTTAAGATAAATAAATATCTACAAACCACGTGCCTCAAATATATGAAGGCTTTTGATGAATGATATGGTTTACGTTTTTAAATTTTGGTGTAAATCTGACGTCAGGAATAGATGAATTGACAGTCACCAAGTCATTTAATTTGTAAAGTACTTGAGAGTATGACACAGCTAGGTGCAATTTTCTCTGACAGAAAGTTGTGTTGAAAATTGTGAAACATGCATAGAGAGAATTTATTTATTTATTTATTTATTTTTTGAATTTTAAGCTCTTCTACTTTAAAAGAAGCAGACGGTATGAAGTTATCGGTAACAGAACAGCCCTGCTGCAAACATGTAGTCTAATGTCAGGTTCCAAAACACTCCTAACATTACAATCTCATATCAGGTACGCGATTTCATGTCTGTAGTGATAGCCGACACCTTTTCCTTACCATCCTTATTCCTCATACCTAGAGTTGTATTTGTCTGGATTTTAATGTAGATGTACTATATATCAGTTACCACTCAAGAATGTGTGAGCAACGCCACAACAGTGCCACACAAGTAGTGCAACATTGCGTTATTTTACACACAGTAACGGTTTATTGCAGTAAACACTTTTGTTACATAATATGAACACTCGTTAACTGTTAAGTGACGTTTAAGGCTGAAACTCTACTTTAAATCAATTTATTTTAATGGCGTGTGTTAAATACTGGAAGAGTTAATCGAACATGTTAACAAACACATTTTAGCTTAAAACATAATACATTCAGAATTTATTGGTTTGTGGACATACGCCATTGCTCACGTTTTGCTAATCAAACTTGTTTAGAATGATAAAATACTAATAAGAAAAAGAACAAAAATAAAAAAAAACGATATAGAACACCCAAAAAAAATCCCATAGGAATTTTGTCATTATTTTAAAATTAATTATTATATTAGCAACAAAGAATTCTAGAGGTAGAATTAAGTCGAATATCGACACAACACCCAGACACAAATATAGAACAAGATTTTCAATATGAAATAATATGGAAATAGACAAACCTGTGAACAGTGGACAACCAACAAAAGACAATAGACAACACAAGTTAAAAACAGTGAAAAAATGCAACATTTCGGGAATTCGCTAGAAATTTGAGGTTTATATAGCCTGGATTGTCACTAACCTGCTCGGCCAATGGTGGCAAAGCATATGTGATTGGTTGTGTCCTCAGCCAATGAGAGGCAAGTACTCTCCTGATTGGCTGAGTACCTTGTAGGATTGTTGGCTGGTGTTCTGCCGAGACTGTTAAACAGGGACCTGATTATGTACTTTATTTATTTATTTTGTCGTCATACATGGTTTCTTTTTTTTCTATTAAAGGCAACTACATGTTTTTCAGTTCCTTGTTGTTCATGTGTTCTTTGACGCGAGCGGATAGTGTTATACCAGTTTCAACTATGTATAGAGAGCCACATTCACATGGTATTTGGTATATGCATTCAAGGGTCTGTTGTTTATCTACTAAGGGGTTTCACTTTAGCGAGAAAGTTTTTCACTGTGGAGCTGAAACGAAATGATGTTCGTAGGTAGTATTTGTTGGCTAGCCTTTTTATTTTTTCGGAAAGTCCACGGACATACGGGATAATCAGAGTTCCGGAAGGTTGCTTGTTTGTGGTGGCTTCACACTTTGATGAAGTTTGTTCTTATAACTGCTACTCAATGATAAATCTGGAATAGTTTTTGGCCATGAATTCTATTTTTAGATGACACTGTTCCTCTGTCTGAGCAGATCTTTTCTGCTCGGTTGGCTAGGGTGCGGACGATGCCCGACTTTGTACTTGTTGTATAGTTAAATTAAAAATGCAGGTATTGTCCAGTATGCGTCGATTTCCTGTACACTTTAGTGCTGAGTCTGTAATTTTCTTTGGAGACTAGGATGTCTAGGAAAGGAATGCAATTGTTGAATTGATGGCCGGGGTGAATTGAGGAGATCTGAAAAATCGGTCAATTTTTCCAGTCCGTGTTGCCAAACAAGGAATATGTCGTTTACGTATCGCAGCCAAATTTTGGGTGGAGTTGTTGTATTACTTAATGCCTCTTGCTCCAGATTCTCCATGAATATGTGTGCCATGAATGGTGTAAGTGAGTTCCCCATCATCACTTTGCATAAAGAAATATTCTTTAAACTGAATGTAAGGAAATAAAAGAATCAGCTTACAGAGCCAGTAACAGAAACATCGTAAGCCAACAGAGTATTGAACTTAATACGTGGTTGTCTTTAATAAAAACGAAACCATGTTAGACAACAAAATAATTAAATAAAATAAATAAACATGTCCCTCTTTAACAGTCTCGGCAGAACACCAGCCAACATTCCTACAAGGCACCCAGGCAATTCCCGAAACGTTGCATGTTTTCGTTGTTTTTAACTGGCGTTGTCTTTGATTTGTTGTCCTCTGTTCACTGTTTTTGTCTATTTCCATAGTTTTTCATATTGGGAATCTGGTTCTATATTTGTGTCCGTCTTTTGTGCTGGGTGTTGTGTCGGTATTCGACTGAATTCTATCTCTAGAATTCTTTGCTGCCTAACATAATAATGAATCAAAATAAACTGACAAAACTCCTCTGGAATTTTTTGTGTGGTTTATATAGTTTTTTGTTCTTTTTATTTTTTGTACTTTGTCATTCAACACAAGTTTGATCAACAAAACATGAGCAATAGCGTATGACCACAAACCAACAAATTCTAATTTTAAATTCCCATTGTAGCAAACATTTAAAAATCTCATCGTAATACATATCCGAGAAGAGACTACCCAACCCATGTCCATTATTGTGAACTACCATTTGTGCTGAAACGGACATGAAAAGGCTTTGTGTAACGTTGGAGCTTTATTGAGTAGTTTAACGAACGTAATAGAATACTCATTGTGTTATACTTGCAGACTTATAATTTTTTTAAACACAAACAAATTCAGCCAGGAACAAAATTATGGTTACGGTTATGTGAGCTATTTTAACTACAGTACATGATATTGCAGTGAATGTCCACCATCATCAATGCGGCGCTGCGGAATAAACCAGACACTCGTGTTCATAGTGTTGCCTACACGCTAGGCTCTGACGTGCGTTTTGCCCGAAAACTATGCATCTTAATCATTCATTAAAAGACGACCTTTTTTATTTCTAACTTCATATTACCGAATAATTAACCCTTAAATGTTGGATTATTTTTGCGTTAAAAAAGTTGTCAACAATTTAAGGGTGGCCAGCCCTTTTATTTTAGTAATGATTGAGTGCATAAACTGGCTTTTACTGTTGGTTTGTCGGTCGTATTTTCATGAAGTAATATCTTGAGTTTTGTCAGTTTACGTCGATCAGTTTTAGGTTTGTGGGGAAGTCAAAGATTTAAAATTTGATTTTCAAATGCGAATTTATCCCTTAATATTACGGTTAAGTATAAAGTGTTAACCCATTTTCTGCTTTAATTTTCACAAGGAATCGCCTGCCGGAGTTAATCGGTGTTTTTTGTGAACATCCTGCCAAACATATAAATTTGGCTGTACAAAATATTAGCCTTGTCAATACTTTATTAGCATTGTTAAACTCCTACATATCACTTCACAAATACCACTACTTAAAAGTATTTTTGTATTATATTTTAACTAAATTAATTGTTTTATTTATAAAATTTCATATTATCCGTTTCTTGTCCTATCACTAGGGGGAGGAATTTTTGGTGAAAAGAATTTTGCCCCCCTTTTTTTCAGTGCCTTACATCCACACCTGCAGCTCAACTTTATGTATATTGACAAGAGTCGTTTGTGTAGAGCTGTTATTCATTTGACTGTGCCTATCAGTACACGAATAACTGCCACACATCACGTCTGTGATTTGTGGGTTTATCCTCAAGACGCTGGATGTTACGGCATCTAATCATTGACCACAGTGCCGAGATACAGGTGCACATGTAAGGCACTGAAACAAAGTGCTGCAGAAATATTTTCGCGAAGTTTCCTATCTCTACCTATCACTTATGATTGTATGACAATATAAATCAGCCATTTAATTTAATGTTTCCTCGTCTCTCATACTATATGCAGGCACCTAACATATTGAGTTTAATAACACACAGAGTTTTATAATTACATAATTTTCTTAAAGTCGTACTCATCTTACAAACGATACCACATCTTATGCACTGTCAGCTACCCCACCGAAAATACTATTATGCAATGTACATTACACATTAATTAGCTTTGAAGCTATGATATATGTAATTTTTTACTCGGGGAATGTCTTGTGTAGAGTATGTTATGGCCTTCCTTGTAATTGCTTAGAGGCAGGATTAGTCGTGATTACTTCACATTGTAATACAATAACATTTATGAAAAGTACTCCATTTTTTATTTTTGTTTGAAATAAAATGTTAACAATTTCGCAACTAATGTAAAATAAGTACATGTAGTTCCATAGCGGAAATAGTCGCATTACATAGACGTTGTCATGACACGAGTATTTTAAATATCAAAGAATTTTCACACACTTATATACATTATTATATATGTCGCAGAGTGTTCTCAGTTCTCAGCCTGAATGTGTGTAAATTCTGTATTTGCGTGATTCTGTGAAGCGACACTTTGACAACTTGATACTTCTGACATGTCACTTTGCAATATCCTGCCACCCCTCTTTTTCTTCAACCTGATACATGAAAGTGTCGACGTCAGGTGCCCGAGTTCACCGTCTAGCATACCTGTTAAACTGAATTGCAGTACATAAGGAATTCAAGTTTCCCATGCTCTGCTATGCACATGTTTCCAACGTATGAATACGTGATTCAGACAAATACAATATTATACTATAATGTACTATTTACATACCCTAAATTACATGAAAATTACCATTTCACTTAGTTACACTTTAAATAATAGCCTACTGCATATATTCTCAGTTTTACAATGGCTTTTGGTACAGATTTTTCAGGCATCATAATAGTCACATAGCTTAAAGCTCACAGCTAAGTCGGAAACACCACGAACCTCTCCCGTAAGATCTATACGAAACTAGGTAGGGCCTTGTGCAGTAGCGTAGTACTTACAGATTTGCTTCCCTGTCCCCTGGGTTCACAGCTTAAGGAGATCGCTCATCTGTCACTTTTAATGTGATATACAAATCATGCTATCCAAACTTTGTACAACATCCCTTTAATAAAATACAGTCCTAGTCACTTGTATATACATGTCACACAACACCACACACACACACATAATACACACACAACGTAAACATCGCATTCGCATACTAATGTTCAATTCTTTTCCTCATCTTAAGAACATTCGTCATGGAATGTTCAAGCTGCATGAATTATGTCTCCAATATTTAACATCCATGTGTTACCAGCTTATATTATGTAAACACCAAAATTATCTCCAGCTTTCCACTATTCTTACTAACTGTTTATATTCACATATAACCAATGCTTCTTGTTACGCCTGAATCGTCACTTTCATATTAAAAGTCACTTATCGTCTTTATAAACCAACGTTTAAAAAAATTGTCAACATTTCCAACTATTTGCTGTCCCATCCATACTTCTTACATTTTCTTTGTCAACTTATACATAATGAAGAGGTACAACACTTATACATTGACTTGTATTCGTGAGCTCCCAGGTTCGATTACCAGTTACATTCACCCTCATTACGGTTTTCCGCTACTATTATATGAATTACTTCAGGAGATTTTGAGCTGGATCCTTGGCCGACCATGGCTGATTCATATACCAGGTCTCGTCACTGTCAAGTCATGTCTCTAATGACTACGCTGCCGACTATTAGTAGAGTTTCGTAATCATAAATGATTTTATTCATCTTATAGGCTTAATACATACGCATAGACACACACAATCGATCTTAGTATCGTTTGTTACACATTCACTACTCGTCGCGACTTCTTCGAAAACCCTCGCTCATCTTTGTGACTCATGACGACTTCTTCGCGAACATATGAGGCTTCATCGCTATTCTTTGCGACTCCTTTGTAGACATCTTCGTGACTCCTTTTACTCCTTCGCGAACATTCGTGATTCCTTTGTAACACCTTCGAGACTCTTCGTGACACCTTGACTAACCTCCATGACTCTTCACGACTTATTCGCGAATCTTACTGAATTTTCACGAACCATTATGACATTTGCTTGCGCACCTGCTACATCACAATGCTGTGAAGACATCTAAACCAAACCCAACGAAAAATACAAGTGTGCCTATTGACTGCTTAAAAATATATATTACAGTTGAAGCTACTTTAGTTCTATCAGTCTCAACACAGATATACTCTCTTAGCCTTCATAGCAGAACTTGGGCACCTGAAGTGGAAACTTTCATGTATTCGGTTGAGGAAAGAGAGGGAGGAAGGGTATGGCAGTGTCAAGGTGTCAAGTGTCGCTACACAGCATCACACAAATACAGAACTTACACATATTCAGGCTGAGAACTTAAAACACTCCGCGACATATATGAAAATGTACACAAGGGTGTTTGTGAAAATGTTTTGATATTTAAAATACTCGTATCCTGGTAATGCCTATGTATTGCGACAATTTCCACTACGGAACTACATGTGCTTGTTTTACAATCGTTGAGAAAATTTTAATATTTTATTGTAAACAAATATAAGAAAGAGTATTTCTCAAAATTTTTTATTTGTTATAATGAGAAGTAATCACGACTGATCCTGATGCTTAACAAATACAAGTAAGGCCATAATGTACTCTATACAAGACTTTCCACGAGTTAAAAATTACTTAAAATGTAACTTCAAAACTAATTAATTCATATAGTACATTGCATAATAGTGTGTCGGTGGGGTAGCTGACAGTGTGTAAGTATACTGTATTGTTTAGAAGAGTGAGTACAACTTTAAGAAGATTTTATAGTTACAAAAATCAGTGTTACTAAACTCAATATTATAAGAGTATGAGAGATGAGAAAGCATGAAATGAATTGCTAATTTCTAACATCATAGAATCATCAGTGATAAGATACAAAACGAGTAATGTACAATTTAATAAATAAAACAATTACATTTGTTAAAATAAAACTAATATATATTATGAAGGCATTGGTGCTTGTCTAATGGTATGTAGGAGTTTAACGACGTAAAATAAAGTATTGACAAGGTTAACATACATTGAATAAACAAAACTTTTTACGTGATTTTACAACTTCATATCAGTGCAAAAAAGAAATGGAAATTATTTCTAATGTTTCTGAAATTTTTATAATATATAAAATTAGTTTTTCTGAATTGTTGGTTTTTTTCAGAAATTTTTTAAATTACTTCGTAGTTTTGGGAATTTTTTCGAATTATTGGACTTTTTATAGCAATTATATAAATTTTTTAGAATGTTTCGAAATTTTCAGTATTTGTTGGATTTCCTTGGAGTATTTTGAGTTTTTCGGATTTTTTCGGAAAGTTTCCGACATTTTGGTATTTTTCTGAAATTTTGTAAAATTTTGAGTAAGATGTCATCCAATATGGCCACCGTAATGTCATGAAAGACGCCCGCCATTACGTCATCCAAGATGGCCACCTCCCATCCTTGTTCCAGAACAGCCTATTATATACTACTTAAGCACATCATGCTGTATAAGTTATGGATGAAGAACTTCCTTTACTGTTCAGAATTTGTTGTAAACTGCAGTATTTTTCTGTGAGACCTTGCGCTGTGATCATATAATTTTTTAAATCGCTTTTGCTCTGGTTCTGCTTGAGAATAGACTTAAGTTTGAAATTTTTCTAGATGTAGCATGACTGAAAAGAAAAAACTTTATTAGTCACGTTGAGAGGCTAAAAAACAATTTTAAGAGACATGCTGTGTTTGAAAAAAACAAAGAAACATAGCTAGAATAGTGTTTTACTTTAATAGTTGAAGATACAAATAGCAGATGCAAGTTTAACAATTTCGCATATACCAAACATGCGTGATGCGCTACATCACAGTTCATTCGCTAGGAAAGGACGTCTCTTGCTGTATGAAATTTTTCAATCTTGGACAACCTTACATGTATATTTTACCTGTAAACTGAAATATGTGGGATGATGGACATACCAGTGGTACAGCTATAAGTGACTCAAACAACACAGTCAATCAGCTTGTATTAGGAGTTATTTGTAGTTTCATTTCATGTAAATTCAACTATACGAATTGTGCAACACTGTTTTCTTAATGTCCTAATCGATTTGCTCATAAACATTTTGTGCTGTGTATCTAAATATAAATGTAAGACAGTGATAATTTCAAAAACTAAATTCATCCACTAAGTTGTATAAAACAGAAGTGCACATATTAGACATAAACTCTCTTAACATATCTTCGTACCACTAACTATTCAGATGTGGGCAACGAATAATATTAGTATCGTATGAGGTATTAGGTTGGACAGGGGGCGTAGCCAGGAATTTTATTCGAGGGGAGGAGGATACCAACTTGACAATTTTCACAACATAATTAGGGGACACCGATCTCACGTCCTGAAGCGGGAGGTCCACCCCCACCCCTGGAAAAATTTCGACTTCATTATGCAAAATGCAAAATTCAAGCAGTTTTTGTACCTAAACTGGGAACATTACACGGCTAATTTTTACTATATTCAATCAGTTTATTTTCATTTCGGGGGTAGGTGGATATATCCCAATATCCCCCCTCTGGCTTCGCACACTGAAGTAAGAGATAGGCTAACTTCTGTTTAAGCACAATTTTACAATATTTTCGACAATATGTCAGACATAGCTATGTTTTGCAACGTTTTTGTACTAGTATGTTAATGTTTTGGGTAGAAGTTGGTACGCTTATTTTTCACGTAAGCGTTTAGTATGCATTTTACGTGCATTTGACATGCTGTAGGCCTATCTTAGAACTGCTATCATATGCTAAGTTAACGTTCCTCAGGTGGAAAAACTGAGTACATATAGCAATCGTTTTGTTTTCAAAAATCACTTGTTTATTTGCCTTAGTATTTGATCGTGAATTTTCCCAGACGAAGCCATAAAGATGACGTTAAAGCTAACAAGCTTTCACATTGAGTCATTTGAAATGCTGTGAATTTTACCGCGTGTTCGAAAGCCTAGTCGACATGATTCGAGAGATGAAGCCTTGTATAAAATGGCTACAAAGGTGTGTGGCAACTTATAGCCTAGTTGTTCTAGAAGGAAGTTACTGGCCCGTGTAATTCACGTTCATAATAGGTTATAGAAATTTACGAATAAAATCACGCTATTTTTTTTACATTGTTCAGTGTTATCGAGGTGAAAGACAGATGTAAAAACAGGGTTGAGATAACCTTCAACATAGACAAAATAGGGGTAGCAAGCCTCTAATTGCTTGCAACTATTTCGCCGTCTTTTGATAGGGCAATTTGATAAGATTATTGTATCCAGTGCGTCGTACTGAACAAACAAGGCGGATGTCCAGGACTTGTTTCATTTTAAACGCTCACAAATATGTCAGCGGCGACGAGGTAATGTCGGCACGTACGTCAAATAATACAGGGGCTAGTAAAACTCAATAGCAACACAAGTGTAGTGCTGCAATATCGATCTATCAAATTCTCTAATGACATGTTAGACATCTAATAATGAAACACAATTGTATGTTGTGCATACTATCTATGCCCTGTGGGCTTCTTTTACGTTTTAAACAATACATCAGTTGTAACGCGAAAAACACACACTATCTATCTCGTTGCACTTGCGTTTCATTTTCTCTTCTGTTATCCGTTGGTGGCGTGTTTACCAACGCGTGTATGAAGTATTGCCTACTCACCAGAACTTGTAATAATAACGCTGACATTGCGAGCATATTTAACAAAATAGTAAGTACTAATCACTTCCACCAATAAAACCTTAATTTTTGTACTGGATGACGCACTGGTTACGGCAACCGCAAAAAATTACCACAGCGAAAAAGTTGTATGAAATTAGTTGGTGTTCACCACTATGTTTTGAATGTAGGCAGAATATTTTACCGGCGATTTTTTGTATGATTTCCAATTCGATAAATCTGGGCAATGCTCAAATAAACGTGGGTTATTGAACGCTATTTATGATAGCTTGCAAAAATATGAAATTTAAACTCGAATTTCGTGGCCGAATATCTCTATTATGGATTGAGCTAGGCTGTAAGCTGCAATACATATTTGTCAATAGTTTTCCAGAAGGATTTGTCAGCAACAATATTTAGGGTGGGGTCTTTGAACAGCTTATACAATTCTACGTAAATATAAATTGACGTAGGATTCCTTATTTGGTTTTTTCAAGTGACCAGCAAATTTAAATGTAAAATTTGTGGCATCGCCAGTTTTCTTCCATGAGTCAAACTTCCAGGTCTGATTCATTGTAGGAAATAAGCTACAGTTAATTTTGCCAAATACTTACGAGAAGTTTATGCTGCGGAATGTACACATAGTTGAACATATTAATTAGAAATGCAAAGGTGAATGATTGTGCCGTATTATATACGTCGCGACTTATATATTAAAATGTTTTGTCTATTTTCTCATAAGTTTAGGTTCATTTTCCTGACTTTTTCTTATTTCATTGATATTAACTTGCTTACATTATACTAACAGTAATTTGGTGTTATACAGTAATTTTATTTTATTCTGGATGTTTCAGTACATTTTATTTTTCGTTACAGTCTATCTTTCCTTCACATGTTAGTT
>PNEQ01087759.1:0-17800 GCA_003012365.1 Medauroidea extradentata | reverse complement strand
AACTGTGTGCAATTACAGTTCGTTTTGGACTCAGGCTGTACCGACCATCTTGTCATGCCAAGCTTGAAGTCATGTATGACCGACGTTCAAGATATTAGGGAACCAATCAAGATAAAAGTAGCTAATGGGGAAGAACTAGTAGCAAAGCAGAAGGGGACAATGAAGCTTTGTAAAGGTGACGTGAAGATAAAATTAGAAGTATTAATTGTACCAAATCTCACATTTAACTTGTTATCAGTAAAAAAAATTGTTGGTTCAGGAAAGAGAGTAATTTTTAGTGAAGTCAATGCAGAAATAGTTGATGACAGTGGATTAAGAGTTGAGTGTAGTACATCAGGAAAGCTCTTCATGCTAGATTTCTCTATGTGCAAGGTAGAAGAGTGTTGTTCTGTAGCAGTTGGAGACCTGTGGCATAGACGGTTAGGGCACTTGAACCGTCACAGTTTAAGAATAATGAGGTTACCTGTATCAGATCAAGTGTGTGATTCCTGCAGACAGGGAAAGGCAAACAGACAGCCATTTAAAAGAAACTCACTACCTCGGTCTAGCAGGATAGGAGAACTGCTTCACACTGATATAGGCGGTCCTGTCACCACACCAACCAGCAGTGGAGAAAGATTCTTTGAAACAATAACAGATGACTACTCCCATTTTTGTGTAGTGTTGTTACTCAAGACAAAGGCTGAAGCAACAGAAAACCTGATCAACTATATCAGACAGCTAGAATCCCAGGTTGGCACAAACTGCACAAGCCGTATACGGTGTGGCAATGGAGGAGAGTTTTCTTCGTCAAACCTGAAAATGTTTTGTACAGGAAAAGGCATTCGACTAGAGTATACAGCCCCATACTCACCACAGATGAATGGAGTTAGTGAAAGGCTAAATAAGACCCTCCTTGACAAAGTGAGAACGATGTTTGTTGAAACCAGTGTGCCTAAATATCTGTGGGAAGAAGCCATCCGTACAGCAGCATACCAATTAAATCGTTGTCCTACCACTGCACTCGATGGAGCGATACCTGCTGAACTTTTCTTGGGTGTGGCTGACCTTTCAAAGTTGAGGATTTTTGGAGCGAAAGCATGGGCTGTGAAACTGCCACAGAGAGATAAACTCGCTCCAAGAGCTACACCAGCAAGGATGGTTGGGCTATGCGCCCAATGGCTACAGACTATGGGAGCCATCAACATGAATGATCCTGGTCTCGAGGGATGTCACGTTTGACGAAACAAATGTGTCATATAAAGATAAAGAACTGCCAGAACCAGAGAGTGATGTTGATGAAGATCTTGAAGCAGTTAAATACGAACAAACAGAACAACAATCAACAGAAATAAGGGAAGAACAGTTCCGTGGAGCTGAAGGAGAAAATGGAGAATATTTACCATTAAGAGGCATGATGAAAATTTCAACAGAACAACCAACAAGTGAAGAAGAATTCCGAGGATTTGAAGAAGAAGATGGAAGGCGTGCACCATCAAAGGGTAGGAGAAAATCAACGAAACCGAAATATCTTGAAAATTATGAACTTTATGTGACTTACTGTCTATCGAGTGAGTGTGATCCGCAATCGTATGAAGAGGCAGTACAAGAGAGCGAAGAACGGAAGTCAGCAATCCAGAAAGAATTAGATGCACATACTAAATTCCAGACATGGATAAATGCAGACCCTCCTTCAAATGTTAAACCCATTGAAACAAGATGGGTATTTCATACAAAGCCAGATAGATGCCTCTAAGAAAGCTAGGCTTGTGGCAAAAGGTTTTCAGTTGAGTGGGAGTGAGCAAGTATATGCACCAGTAGCCAAGCTGCCTACAACAAGATTGGCATTATCTTATTCCCTACAAAAAAGTTGGGGTACCAAACAAATGGATGTCCCGACAGCTTTCTTGAATAGGACACTGGACAGAGATGTGTACATATTCCAACCAAAGGGAGTGAAAGGAGACCAGAAAGTTCTGAAATTGCAGCGTGCGTTGTATGGACTAAGAGAGTCTCCACGTTGCTGGAACCAAAGGTTCAATCAATTTGCCAGAGAGTGCAACTTGGGAAGATCAAACTTTGATGCCTGCCTGTATATTGGAGAAAATGTTTGGTTGGTTGTATGGGTAGACGATATTTTGCTGTTAGGTGAAAAACTGAAGATTACAGAACTTTCCGATAAGCTAAAAAAGAGTTTGACGCTAAAGTCATGGGAGATGTGGATTGTTTCCTTGGGATGGAAATAAAAATGGAGGAAAACAGAATAGAAATGTGCCAGAGAAAGTTGATTGAGAAGATCTTACAAAAGTTTAACCTAGGGGACTGCAAGAGCTCCCCCACTCCGATGGAAGACACGGTGACGTGTGCAGGGAGTGATGATGTGGATGTTCCATACCGAGAACTTGTCGGGAGCTTGACTTACCTGTCACAAATGAGCAGACCAGACATAACATTCGCAACATCCTACTTGAGTCGTTTCCTCGACCGACCAACTCGCCATCTGTGGACCGCAGCGAAAAGAATACTTTGGTATGTGAAGGGCACTCTGGATAAAAAAATTGGTGTACGGAAAATGCCCAGAAGAGTCTTCTCAGGTCGTCACGTATGCAGATGCGGACTGGGGAGGGGACAAGTTTGACCGCAAGAGTGTCAGTGGAATGGCATCGTTCCATTGTGGAAACTTGGTGTCTTGGGGCTCCAAGAAACAACAAGTTATAGCACTCAGCTCAGCAGAGGCTGAGTACACAGCATGCAGTGTGGCAGCATCAGAGCTTTTCTATTTGAAAGGGCTACTCCCAGAGTTTGTAGGAAAAGATAAAGCGGAGTGTTTACTGTTTGTGGATAACCAAGGAGCTATCCACATGATGAAGAACTATGAAAATACAAAACGGTCGAAACATATAGACATAAAGTTTAATTTTTTGAAGGACATTGTGGCAAAAAAAATTATTAAAGTAGAATATGTAGAGTCCAACAAAAACATTGCAGACATCTTCACCAAACCACTGGCCTCTACTAAGTTTTGTTTTTTTCAGAGAGAGAGACTTTGTTTGAAGTAATTTTTTTGAGTTAATCAGTCATTCATTCAATTTCAAGTGTTCTATAATTTATTGTTATTATGTATGCAGATTTATGTACCTGCAGACTTGTGTATCTATAGGTATTTTTTTTTTGTGTTTTACAGACTTGAAATTGAGAAGGGGTGTTATTGGTGACAATTGTATTTGTACATAGTTGAAAGAAACAACAAAAGATAGTCGAGTGTGTGACTAAGAAATAAATGGTTGTGCTCGTTAGCTGCTGAATTTCACTTACATCTTGTAACATAAAATCGCTATCGGTATTTATGAACAGACATGAATAAGGTATTGAGTATATAACATATTGTGTACCGGGCTTTACTTTTTAAATGGCTACTTTAAAAAAACCTTCTCAAGAAGTGTTTTTGTGTATAGTAAATACATTCTAATGTATCACCATGGTGATTTGTATATTTAGAAAAAATTATAGAGGACAGGGGGTCGCGGTTTCTGCAGTGCCTAGCACTCGCCTTTCACCAAAGCGATTCGAGTTCGATTCTCGGCGGGGTCAGTACTCGGATTTTCGCATGTTCACTCAAAAAATAGTTTGTAAATTTGCCACACGTGCGTATAGGAGCACTAAGCAAGTAGGTATGTAGAATTGTTAGCAAGTAGGTATTGTAGAATTGTTTCCCAGGCATCCATGGCAACACTCCTAAACTGTTTATAAAACAGTCAAATGTATACTGAAGTTACCAGACTTGTATTGTAACATTTGTAAAAGTTTGCGTATTTAAAAGGCGGAAGTATGGTAACTGTAGCATACTGCATTTACGTTAATTACTTCCACAGTAAAAAAAAATTGTACTTTTACAAAAAGGTTTTTTGTAACACTACGAAAATATTTTGTAAAATTTACGAAAATCTTGTACATTTACAAATTTCTTTTGTATATTTACAAATATTTCTGTAAATCTACAAACAAATTTTGTGTATTTACAGCTAATATCTGGTTCATTTTAAAACAATTGCTTGTAGTGTTACGAATAATTTTTTTTGAAACTAGTTACCAAAAAATATTTTTGTGAAAGTACGAAATGTTTTGTAAAATATGAAAGGTCTCCTGGGTTTATTTTGTCTCAATTCGAAAAATCTACTCATTAGCATTATTTTACTAGTTCCCAAAGTTGTTTACGATATTTGTAACCACTTTTAAAAAGGTTTCTGACATCTAACTTTTATTATCTGACTGATAATGTCCTGATATTACAATAAAAGAATTTCCTTGTAAATGTACAATTTTTTTTTACTGTGTACACATTTTAGGAAGATTTTTTACAGTGTAGGAACCATGCCGGCCGACACCGCTGGTCGAAGGGTTTTCTAGGGATCTCTCGTTGCCCCTTCATCCCAGTGTTGGTCCATACATCATGTCACTCCTAAGCAGCGCTAAAGACCTAGATGTTAAGTTTTGACCACAATATCTTCGCTTCACCTCAGAGGACAGATGTTTTGAATCTCGCGCCGATGTGTGTTTCCACTCACTCTGCACGTTCTCCCGAGCTCCAGTGGGCTGAGTAGACGGGTAGCCTCGCACGATGAGTCAGCAAAAAGTCATCCTCAGAGACTACCAGTGGTCGTCAGCAGTAACGGACATAGCTGATGTTACTGAATCAACTGGCTAGTGAAATCAGCGAGTATCGTAATGCGGCGCACGCGAGTCCGTTCCAGTGTTCCAGGTGCATATATGCAACCCGCATTAACCACTAATTATTCAAGGCTAATTTTACCTTCGCTGTAGCAATAAGAGTATTACACATATCAGCATTATCTTCGCGTTTTATAAGGGACACGGTCGTTCTTATTTTCGCTGCGTACGCCGAAGTTAAGTATGCAAAATGGTAGACTGTAAATTTTACAAAACTTTTTTTTTTGTATTAGGTTTTTAATGTAACCGTTTGTTATAATAGATTTTGCAGGACGCAGAGAAAATAAGAACGACAGTGTCTTTCATAAAGCGTGAAGATAATGTTGATATGTGTAATACTCTTACTGATATAGCGAAGGTGATATTAACCTTGATTTATATGGGGTTAATGCGGGTTGCATACATGCGCCTGAAACGCTGGAATTGCCTCGTAAGCCTCTCACTCAGGACTATCCACGCGAGTAGCCGTCCTACCTTAGCCAGAGTCAGAATCATATCCCCACAGCCATCCATAGAGATGACGCCACAGTTTACCGCCAATCAGAGCTTGCCCCACAGATAATAGTGATATTTTGTTACATTTATTTTTGTCAGTTGAACATCATAGCATTACATTAATTGATTGGTACGAATATTTTACTGATTTAGCCGGCCTCTGCAGCGTAGTCGGTTAGGCGCCGGACTACAGTGCGAGAGGTCCTGGGTTCGAATCCCAGCTCGAGCATGGATGATGTGTTGGCTCTTTACGTCAATTCACCTTCATCGGCTTCAAGACCTCGTTAAAGGACCATCAAACCCTCTCACCTCTTACTGAATCGTGCCGGACGATGTCGTTGGTCGGCGGGTTTTCTCGGGAATTTCCCGTTTCCCCCGCCCTTTCATTCCGGTTCTGTTGCTCCATACCCACACCACGTCACACTTCACCAGCGCTAAAGACCTCGTTGTTAAGCTCAGACAAAAAACCTCTCACTCTCACCTCTTACTGATTTAATATTATAATAATTTAAACTTGATTGTATAGATAAACAAGTCTTGGCGGCGCCTAGGAAAGATTAGACTTTTATTCCTCTTCTCCATGACTTCAGGAAACTAAACAGGACGAGTCATGTCCTGAAATTGGAAATTTCTTTACTAAAATTATTTGGTTACCTCGTTTTGCTCTCCTGCCCTCTTTCCTCGCTTTGCCCTGTCCCCTACTTTTTTTGTTAAATCTTCGAAGACTATTCACAAATCACCGAAGTTTTATTGCAGTCGGACGATGGTAAGGGAACGCATACGTTACAGAAGGACAGACAGACGCACATTTCGCTTCTGTAAAGTAAATGGTTCGTTCGGAATCGAAGAGGAAAAGCGGGTGCGGTAGAATGCTGGCACGTGATTGGCTGTTAGGGTTTTCCCTTGTATTCTTCGCTGGTCGTGGGCCGACAGTAGACTAGAGCGGAGGAATCTGTTGTCGGGAATCATATGTGTAGGCCGAGTAACTGTACGCGAGCTGTGCGTCCTCGATTGACCTCGAAGGGAGACCGGCTTGAGCAAAGTTATTGAGAGTAAGAGCTTATTAATACCACGGTTATTTACAAGCCGCATCTTGGACGGAACTGCCTGGGCGATCACGCAGGCCGGTCGTGGGCGGGGCGAACCACGAGCTCAAATCGCGAAAAATGGATAAATTAAACTCACGAGTGTATTAATGGTAAATTTCAGTAATACATTTTGAGTAAAATAATTGCCGAGTTGTAAGTCCACTTCCGGTATTTTAACAGTGATTTTGAAATTATTATATATTTTTAAACCAACTTAATTGTCATGTAGGATAATCCCTACGTTGAATTCTTACAAATATATCTTTATCGGCACCTAAATTTTTTGGTAGCATTATACCTCGCAGTTTCCAGTTTTTTGCAGTTATATGTATCACCAACTTTGTTACGAAAGTAATCCATAATCAAGTACACAAATTTTTTGCAATACCGTGCATTAGTTTAACTCCTACATGGAATTGTGCATCGCGTGCTGCTCTTAGGTTTTTTTCTAATAATTCCGGTAGAATAGTATTGCATTTTGTGCACCAATGTAAAGAAATCTATCTAACATAGCCTCAGTTCGCCGTTCGACGGAGTACTGCAGGTTGCGTATTGTACCTGCCGCAGGTTGCCGACAAATGAGGGTAAAGACGCATTACAGCTATTCAACCGGTTTCTGCCAAATTTTATATTCAGATATCCTATCCATATTTTGATTTTGGTGCCGTTAATTATTTCAGATCCCAACCTTTTCCAAGATAACATGAAGGGAATAAATCAAGGTTTGTCGTATTACGGGAACTACTGGACCGATTGTAGCAAAATGTCATGTTTTTATTGCTCGTCCTCCAAGGTTTGTTTGGTGTACGATTTATTGTTGTAGGTCCGCCAATTTGTAAATTAGCGCGCCATCAATAAATATAGGTGCTGCCATATTTAAATAACTCCAGAACCTAATCGTATGAGTAGGGCAGTAGAGGCCAAGGTGTGCCACACTGATTGCAGAGTTGCTACTGGACGCCCGTAGGCATTGCCTGAAGGATTACTTGGAACGAGGCCCTACAATAGACTAGGAGATCCCCGAGAAAACCCACTGACATGTGGCATCGTCTGGCACGATTCCTGTATTTGAAAATCCGGAGACCAATCCCGCTGGAAATCGAACGTAGATCCCTTTTGTTGGAATCGAATGCGCTAGCCACAGCGCACGCCATTGCATCTTTATAGTTGTATATTCGCCATTTTGGAAGGAAGCACATAATGAATAAATAAGTATTTATGGCATGCCAGCTACTGTGACACAGATAATAACCAAATGTGTAGACAATTTCTCGAATAAACAGCTTATTTCCTTTGATAGAAAATTATTTATAGCATTCTTCCTACTGTCTGTGCAATTTCATTTTATCTTGGTGAACTGATTATGTACGATTGTCTCGGTTGTGATGATAGTGCTGAAGCCTTATGTAGGCTGATTATACTGATCATGATTTCCACGGAAGATTTTTGCACCAGTTTTTTTAATTGCCTTACGTGCACATCTCAGCTGCACTTCGTGGTCAGTTAATGAAGTATGGTTTTAACTCTCAGTTTCTTAGGGTTCTACCCGCAAATCACAGACTTGTGATGTCGTAGTAACCCAATTCTAAAAGGTGAAGTCAAATGACAGGCGTCTCTTCACAAAGATAAGATGCCAATAACCATGAATCAGAGCTGTGTATGTGAATGTGGGGCATTGAAGAAAACTGGGATGAAAATCTTTTCGTGAGAATCAAGGATCTCTAGAATGACCTTCAATCCAAAAGTTAGCCATTTGTGACGTTTTTGCCTTCAATTTATTTGATAAAATTCCGAGAATATTATGTTTAGCACTGCCTTATTTGTGGACTCTATGAACTTTGTCTTCATCATTTTCTTCATCTGCTTAGTCAGCAAACTCACTTGTGTTAGGAGTGTTCTGCTCCCCGGTCCAGCCTTTCTGACTTTGATCTCCAATGGTTTCGCTAAATCATTCCATGCTAATTTTAGCATGGTTCAAACTACTGACTATAGCATCTGTTGTTCAGTTTCCAATGCATATGAGTTATTTAGTTATGTTTGTAAAAATTTCGCTGTTGACATGATGGTTGTTGCAGTATGATTGAAGGAAGTGTTATTTGACGTAACTAGTTAACTTTCGCAAGTATATTTACCTAAGGAACTACATTTCACACGATGAATTTGTACTTTTAAATCAGCATGTGTGCTGTAAATACATACTTACTATTTGTCAGCCCTCAGTTTTGCTCGCATGTAATACTTATGACATGCCATGTAATGTCGTTAGTATATTCTTTAAATTAAAGAAAACCGCAGAGGTATGTGCGAAAAAGGGATTGTATCTTACCGCATTGCATATTGAAAAGATTGCAGGATGTAACATCGGTTAAATTATTTCTTGATAGTTGTATGTGCTATTGAATCGTCTGCCTTGAAGAGTTTACATAGGCTTGCTGTTTGTCCTTTGGTTGTTAGTTTAGTGTATCCGGTAGAAAAATACTTAGTCATTATTCTAAACCAAACAACTTTTCGATGTATTAACTGGTGCGCTTGAAATATTAATCGAAAACAATTTTTTTTTTTCACCCCTTTAGGGGCTGAGGTTCGAAAAACGTTTACAAGAATCCAATTGAAGTAAATATCACGACGATAGCTAGTTTAGTTCAAGATATATAGAAGATTTGTTAAAATTGCTTTTCACCCATTTGCACACCTGGAGGGTCTAATTTTAAAGAATTCTGAAACTTAGTTTCGAATATTTACTTATTCTGAAAACGAAAATAAATGCTTACGTCTCGGTGAGTTCGATATATATTGAGTTTTTTTTTTTCGGGAAACCTTTTATGTCTATTCACCCCCTTTGGGATGGAGTTTAGAGAAACCAACAAATTACTTTTCAGGTGTTTTTAAAGTGTATCATTGAACTAAAAATCACGACGGTAGCTCGTTGGGTTCGAGCCGTAATAACTAATTTTTGAAAACACAATTAACCCCTTGAGTATCGAATTTCGAAAAATTATGAAAGTTCTTCATTTATCTATGTAACTGTCATTTTCAAATAAAAATTACGTCGATACCTATCTGTACAAAGGGTTAGGTTTATATATATATGATAAATCGAATGCACATTTAATAATTTTTTCACCTTTTTGATGTCTGATTTAGAAAAAAAATACTTTTTGGTTATTTACATAACTATCATTCTAGAGCAAAGAGCAGTTTCATAGCTCAACTGTTTCGGTAGATTTTGAGAATAACTGGAGTCAATAAAAACATATAGGTTCCATTTTACCCCCTTTGTTGTTGAATTTCGAAAAATCCTTAAATTATTTTTCAGGTATTTACATCATCATTATGAGGCGATAAACAACTCTATATCTCTAACGATTCGATAGGTATAGATTTATCGAAAACACATTCCACTTTCTTTTCTTCCCTTTAGGGGCAAATTTCGAGAAATCCACAAATTGCTTATTAAGATATCTGATGTGTCCCACTGAAAGAGAATCACGACGATAGCCAGTCGAGATCCAGCAATAGCGGCGATTCATCGAAAATCCATTTCACCCCTTTTCATATTACTATGTGTTGAATTTCGAAAAATCCCTTCTTAGTGACTACCTTCTTTGAGATGCAAAACTTCCCGTTTCTATTCCCGATTTAGACTGCATTGATAGGTGATTTGTAGGTGGCCTCTTCTCTTTATGTCTAAATATTTCGCATCCCTCCAAAACCGTAAAAATGTTTTCTATTTTCAGACGACTGCATGTCAGAATGTAATAATAATAAACAATCAAATCGACGATAAAGGCATTTATTGGATGTTGATATTTACTAACGACCAATAAAAATGTCAGGTCACTGCTTAGTCTCGTTTAAGGAATGTCGTTGGTGGGAAGCATGCATGCTGGTTCATAGCTTGTGCTTGGTAGCGATGTGATCTTTCATGTATGTGCGAAGTTCGGTCTTATCACTCCATTATTTATGACCTTCAATCGTGGGTAAATGTTCCACCAGGCAACCCTATTTACCTACTTTCAACAAACTATCAGATGCGTTTCCTTTGCAGTAGAAGTCGTGTCGATTTCGACACCACTAATTACTAAATTTTCTTTATTTCATAAAAAAAAATTGTATGGATACTTTTGTATGTTATGCTCACAGTATCGCTAATATATAAATTTTTTGCTAGCAGTGTTGGTATTACTCTCGTCTATTCACTTATAATATAAATGAAACCTTTTCTTGTTTTACACAGTTGATAAATGGATCAGGTATTTTAAAACAGCACTTAGAAAAACCGGCAGCAGAAATTAAAACACTAATGTTAGGAAAGAGGAAGAGCGGTGAGATGTAAGGTATTTGCATACAGTACCGCCAACTGAGTATACTTGGGACAGTGGAGGGTAACGTAGGACACTAGAATAAGTAATTTTACAGTTATTGTATGTTGTTTCTGGTTGATGTTTAACGTATGTATATCTTTATTGCTATTTCGGCCGCCAAATGTATAAATTAGTTTTCTTACGACATGTCCTAAGTTACCTCCCCCCTCCCATCCCAAGTGTACCCAGTTGATGTTATTTATTTAATGTGAATTGTCGTGTCACATGGAACACTTAGTGAAATGGCAGTGACTTTAATAATTTAAATTACTTTTTAAGCCCTACAGCAATAAAGTGATGATATTTCCTGATGTTCGCTGAGTTATCCAGACGCTCATTGGTCATTTAATATTATCCTCCAGTTTTTGTGATGTACTGTTGCTTTAGGTCCAACTTCAAAGGCGTTTTGGGCATTAGGTTGTGTTCATATTTTAGACTGTTTCGTTCTTAATTGCGTACTAAGTTTTACCGTCCAATTTCGTTTTATTGTGTATGTGCGCGCTCGCGTGCGTATGTATGTATACACTCGCATGTCCGATAATCACAGCATTTGTATTTTCAGTTAACGCAAATATAAGGGATTCTAAATTGAAATATTCAGTGCCGTCGATTTTTCATCTTTACTTAGATAGTTGAAACCAATTTCATGAAGGAATGGTGGAAACAAAGCAATTAGCATCAACAGTATGATATGTAATATGTCACAGATCGCTTAATAAACACACACATATATATATATGTGTGTTATATATATATATATATATATATATATAATTATTAAATTGGAAAGATTCAGTTTTAGCGACCAGCATTTACAAATTAATTTACTCAAATTCCCGACTTTGTTAACTACCCCAGAATTTCGTGGTAAAAAGTACTTTACCAGTCGATTCTACTGTCTTAGTAACAGACTGAGACTATAACTAAGAGAATTACGCATTTGTTTTGTTCCTGATTGGTGTTAGTAAAATGTGAATTGAGTTTCAATATCACTTGTGTACAATTGCTTTCGGGATTAAACTGTTTGTTTGATTAATAATTCGCTTTTTTTATAGAAAAAATTTTCAGTGGTGAATTATCCATTTTTGTTAGCTACTGGTGTTTTATGCTGATGTATAGTTTATATATTTCGAATAATTGTTGGTATATGTTATTCAATTAAGTATTATTATCAATTCTACTGGTTGTATTTTGATCTCTATTGCAATGTGGGAACATAGTTAGGAATTTAGGTGTAAAATTTTAAATAATAAAGTTTGGTAATATGTTTTATTTAGATTTTCGATTGTGGTTGCATGTGTATTAAGTACGGTTTTTAATTCTACGATAAATTTGTGAGATAACATTATTTATTAATTTTCAATGCTTTTGCAATTTCAACCATTGAATTGACTAAAAAATTCAGTTTTTTATTTTAAAATTATATAGTAAAATATAAAAATTAATTTAAAAATTCAATAAGATTCCCTTCTTTCTACAATACTTAATTGTAGCTGGTTAGATTTTCCAAATATATGTTAATAGCAAGATTTTTTTTTTCAGTTTTCCAGAGTTATGGATGATTGTTAATATAATAAAATGAGATATTTCATTTCTGTTTCCTTTACTCTCACAGCTCCTGTTTACATATTTACAAATACAATATACATAATATCAGTCGGTGGAAGTAGTTCGGTAGAAGAGATCACACTCTGCTGGGCAGAGGGATGTTGCGGAGGTAGGAGATGTGAACATTCAGTCGACTCTGTAGGAGACAGCATGACCAGGATTGTTGACAACAGTGGTGAGGGTAGCAGCACGCACAGCGGGGACAGCTGCAGCATAGGGCAGAGCAGCGCCATATGGCAGACCAGCAGCGTAGGGCAGAGCAGCACCGTATGGCAGACCAGCATAGGGCAGAGCAGCGGCGTAGGGCAGAGCGGCGTGGGCGGCGTAGGAAGTGATGGCGGGTGCTACGACAGGTGCGATGGGGGCAGCGAGTGCGGTGCTAGCGGGGGTGTGTCCCACAGCGATGCTCCTCCTGCTGCGGTGCTTGGCAGACTCCAGCTCAGCCAGGTGGGCGGCACGGGCGGCCACCACCTCAGGAGTGTCGGCGACGGGGACGGGAGCCACAGGCAGAGCGGTAGGTCCAACTGGCAGAGCATTGCTGGCCACGCGATATCCAGCACCATCAGCCACGTAGTCGGCTCTCACCACCTGGCCGTTAGGGGATACGTAGCTGTAGCTGCCGATCTTGTTGCCGAAAGCATCCTGTGACACACGCACATGGTTAGCTAGAGCTAGTGAAGGGCCTCATATAACAATGGAGGCAGTAGTATTGATGCTCGTAGGTTCGTACCTGCACAGCGTTGTGGGTCTGGAAGGGCTCAGCATGTCCATAGGCAGCCTGGCCCAGCTCATCCTGAGCGTGGTACTGGCTGTGGACGCCCACGGCAACAGCGGGAGCGGCGGCGGCGTAGGTGACAGGAGCAGCGGCGGTCAGGGCGGGGGCGGCGAGGGCGGAGTAGCCCAGGGTGTGTGGGACAGCCAGAGAGCCGGCATATCCCAGGCCTAGCCCGTACCCCAGAGGACTGATGGCAGAGTATGCCAGAGGAGCTCCAATGCTGGGCTTGGCCACAGCGCAGGCCACCAGAGAGCACAGTACAGCCTGTTAAACATTAAACACATACTTATAGTTAGATTTTACAATCAGTTGACGAGTAATGTGGTAAGAAATAGGTTCGTTTAATTTCCTAAAAAAGCTGTAAAGTGGATCTTTCATTTATATACTGATGTTCTCGTGGTTAATTTTTATTTCGCCCTCGTCGTCTTTCGTTGCATTCTGCTCTTTTGGATTTGCTATCTATGTATTTAGCTATTGTTGCTGTTATGTTGTGTATATAGTGTTATAAAAGTTGTGTGTGTTCAATCACAACAACCAATTCCTTTTATTGGTGGAATTATTTCTTGGGTTTTAAATATGTTATTTCCTTGAGTAAAGATATGTAGTCAGAATCATTCACGAAAATAAATTTGAACGTTTTTTTTTGGGGCAGCTTACAACTTAATTTTTGTGATTGAATCACCTAAACACAATATGTATGTAGATAACATTTTTGTGTGTATTAAAGATGCATTTTTAAAATCGTAGTAACTGATTGCAAGGTCAGGTATTTGTTTAAATAGTTTTCACCAATTGCACCATAAATTGTTTAAGTCGATTGATTTTTTTTTATTAAAGGAATGTTTCGATGTTATGAATGAACAGGATAATTATAATGTTTGTTTCGTTACATGAAAGTAGTCGTGTTCTTATGACACTGTTAGGTATTTGTCGTGTAAGCTGTACTTACCAGAGTCCTCATGATGATGTCGGGGTATTGGCCGCCGAAGTGAGAGTGCCCAGCCAGTCTGTACACCAGCTTATATACCCGTGTGTCTCGCCAGACAAGGTCGCTGTCGTGCGTGTCTCTTCCTGGCCGCTGTTACTCCGGAGGTCGCGGGGTGCGGTCAAAGTATTTCTCCACTACTGCCTCGTTAGCCAGTGTTGAAACAGTAGTTTTTTCTTAGTCAGAGCACCCATGGGCCAGCCGGAAAGTTTTTTGAAACTAATAACCAGCGCCAGTACGGGAGAACGAGCTATCAATTAGTGTGCCTTAATTTCATGCATGAGGGTTGATACAGTACATATTTTTGTATTTTGTTAGTCGTCGTTGGTAATATAATACTCAACGTTTCACTTATTCGTCTCTCATTCTAGCAGTGTTACATTAAAAAAAATGTGTCCAACTACACATTCAAAAGTTAAAAGTTGCGTATATCTTCTGGTAGAAATGATATATGAGACTTTTTTTCTTGAAGATTCACTTGTTGAAGCTTGTCGCTAAAGTAAATTAACGACCTCTCAATATATTTTTAAGTATTGACGGTAAGTGATGATATCTGTTTTAATTTCCGGCATGAGTGTTGCAAAACATTTAACTTTCATATAGGTTGAATGTTCATACTTTGTACATAAATCATTAAGAAAGAAATAAAATGTTATTGAGGATTTTTTTGGACACCATTAGCTTGAAAGCTTACGTTCGAGGGACGTCGACTGGAGATACAATGTTTGTTCATTTAGTTAAATAAAAATCTCTCACTTTACTATTTTTTTTCTTCTCACAAGTATGAAATCTTTGAATGTTAAACCAGACAAGATTTATATGGATACTTCTACAGTATTGACAGAACGATTCCTATCAACAGACTAGTCCTCAGTACCAATGCCAGTATTTGTATAGTGACCTTTCTGACACTCGAACTGTGTTTCATTAGCCATAACCCTGTATGGCCGTGATACAGCAGATATTATCAACTGTATCCTGCCCTTGATATATGTTGCAACGAGTTGCGGTTATTATTATTATTGTTACGAAAGAGTCTTATGCCGGTATTCCTAAACGTTTGTATAATGGTTCAGGTGCAGCATATGTCATGCCTAAGCCTTAACGGTATTCCTAAACATTTAAATAAAAGTTTAGGTTCAGGACATTGCTTGTTCATGACTAATCTGCGACATTTCCTTGTCCTAATATAGTTACGCATGCGCAGTACGTTTAGCCCTACAGACGGCTACACACGTTACAATGTATTTTACCGCTGCTGGACCTATATCGTTTTTAATAATAAAAGAGAAAACAAAAACATTCGAATCATAACAGAAAATGAAACTTTGTGGCAGCAGGAATACTAAATAGGAACCCCCTAGCATTTTAAAAGCCCAAATAGTCCAAAATCAACAAATTTGTGGTATTAAAAGCATTGCAGTGTACTTATTTTTTTTTCCGGATATTGTTACAAAAGTGATTTTATAGCTCAGACGGTAAGGCGTCGGCCCAGTAATGATTTTATTTGGTTTCGAATCCCTGTCATTCCAATTTTTTTTACTTTTTTATATATGTATTATGTTTTCACAATAAGGTAAAAATTAAATTAATGTTTATTTCCATAAAAATAGTTTCTAAGCATTAAACTGACTGTAACTGTAAACTAAAGAGCACCCTTACATGTGTTTCTTCTCAATAGTTCACATAAACATGTTGCGTGAAGGTGACTTGTATTATGCATTTTTATTACATCTTTGAAAAGCAATACAAAATACCTACATGTTACACACATATTGGTAGGACCGTAGCACTCCCTCGTTTTTCTCGAAGTTGTACATCACAATAGTGGCTGTGCAAATACTTACGATCAATGCAATCATTCACAACACCTTTCTTATTGTCTGTTAGATGTAATTTTTGTTCGGTTAAAACGTCGCTTTGTAAGGGTGGATATTTCCCTTACAAGTTACTGTACAATATTGTTCGTATGTAATGTTTTCTAACCCATTTTGGATAGAGCAATTGAGCACTTCCAAACACAATGTACGCAGTATTGCCTATGCTCTCCTGGTACTCTATCGCTTCAGCCAAAGCTTCACGTGCATTTTTCACGAAAACTATGAGCCCTAGACAGTTGCAATAAGAGGACCATTTTTATTACAAAGCTTGCATTACTCAATAAAACATCGTCAAATGTTCCACTATCCCGATGGTACAAACGTTTAATCCATTTAGAGGATGACCACCCCTGTTCTCTTAGTACTGGCTGAAGGTATCAACCAGCATTTGATGTGAGTTTGAAGACTATTATAACACAAATCAATGTTCAGAGTATTGTCGTTTTACACGTAATTCTGTCTCCGATATTTAAAGTAAACACGGTTTTCAAATTCGATATTCTGCGGCTCATTACTCCCACAATATTACACTTAGGCACAAAGTGTCCTACATGTGTCCTACTTCATTTTCTATAAGGAATTACCTCCCTGCGTTTGTACCTGTAGTTCAGGACCACCCTGTATGTATATATATATATATATATATATATATATATATATACACACGATTAAAAAAACCGAAATCATTCAAAACATAATGTACCACTTATTCACATAATCCCAGTAATGTGGCAAGTAAAATCTAGGTCTTACTGTCGTCAAATAAAGTGTCCAGCAGCTGCAGTGTTGTGAATTTACATCAACACATTTGAGAGACTACATTCTGCCATCACCGATTGAGTTTTCTATTTAGAGTAATTATTTCTCGAGTTTTGGGAAGCTGTATTTTTGTTCTTCCTACCACTTAATGGCAAGGAAATTTATATATATATATATATATATATATATATATATAAAAGTGAACACTGACTGACTGACATGTCAAACTGCAGACCAAACCGCTGGACCTAGAGTCCTGACAATTTTTGTGTGGGCTCCCCTCAGGTCGTAGGCGAGCACTAAGAAGAGATTTTTCGAAATTCGACCTCCAAGGGGGCGAAAAGGCGTGAAATGTATTTCCGAAGAAACGTCGATACAGCTCGCGCGCAACGGCCTATCATCGAGATTTTTACTTTCATAAGACACACATAAAATTGTATATTAGCCAATTTAAGGATTTTTCGAAATTCAACATTTAAGGAGGTGAAAAGACCTTAAATGTGTTTCCGATTAACTATAGATATCAATCGAATTCTTCGGGATAGAGAGTTGGAATCCACTTCAAAATGTTGCTTTCGTAAATACCCCAAAAATTGTTTTAAGGATTTTTTGAAATTCAACCCCCAAAAAGTAAAAAGGGGCAAAATATGTTTGTTATGAATCATCTATATCTTTGAAACACAATTGACTATCGTGATTTTTATTTCAATTGGTTACCTATACAAATTACTAACATATGACTATAAGACGTTTCGAAATTTGGTAATTAAGGGCGTTGGACCCGTAAAAATTCAAAATTTTATATTTGTGCCAAACACTGTTCAACTTTTGCACATCAGATAACATATCATTTCCCCAAATACAAAAAATTTAGGTCCCATAGTTTTTGCATAATCACTCATCAAAGTCTCAAAATGGCCATTGCGGTGTAGCCAAAATCAAAAAAAGTAATTAACGGATAAATTCAAAATTACAGGAACTGATAGTTAGTGTATCAATGCACTTTACGACATGGTTGACAAAAGTTAGTTTTGAAAATTTCAGTAGTAGCCAAAAGTCAAAGTTATGCAAAAATTTACCCATTTTCATCAATTTTTTAAAAATACAAAAAGTTATCGCTTTGTGTTCACAAAAGTGTC
>PNEQ01087758.1:0-17799 GCA_003012365.1 Medauroidea extradentata | reverse complement strand
TGGTATTACATTCACAGAACTATTAGTTCAGATAGAAAACTGTTACAAGAAGTCCAAAATCTGTTACACCCTTGAGGCAAGAATTTCTAATGATAACTTCGTCTGATTAAAATATATTTTATTATTTGTGCATTCATTATATAGGGCAACTAAGTGGTTTATTAATGAACTGCACAAGAACATATTTCATTTTCAGATAATTAGTTTTTTCTGTGTTTGAAACTGTCTGTAAGTCAAACCGGTGACAATGGAATGACCCAGCAGTGTGGTGAGGAAATTTTCGGTTCTACGCTATGTATATCCTCATCCCGAGACCAGACGACTGGGGTAGCTTCTGCATTGTAGCTTTATTGCCGTTTATTGCCCTCTGCCAGGCGACCTTGAGTCTCAACCCTCTACTATACCACCCCCTTCCCCCTAACCATCCTTGCAAGTCCCTTCGACAAAAGGCGACATCCGGCATATCACTCAGCTAGCTACCTGCCTTCTGTCTGAAGAGTTTAGTTCTGATGTCTCCTACATGGCAGCGCTACCCTCCAGGCCTCCAAAACCCCGAGCTTCGGTCCCTTACCACCAGGGCGACACGAAATTTTGTGCAACACGAAAAGCCTAGACGTTGACAGTCTGTATATCTTAGTCGTCTGTGGCCTAGGCGTTGACAGTCTGTATATCTTAGTCGTCTGTGCCCCTGTCAGTCTATTTCGTTGTCTCATGACAGCTACTAGCAGGGGCGTCATTTCAGGTTTTTCCAGGGGGGGGGCAAGATTTTGTTTTCTGACGACAGTGACCTTGTTGCATCTTTTTTATTAATTAAGCATGTATAAATTAGATACTTTAATAATAAAACTTCAGTTTTATGTCCTTAAGTTAGCATTATTTACATTTAAAAATACAAAAATATATTTATACACAAAAATTCCAAATCCAGGGGGGGCATTTGCCGCCCCCCCCCCCCCACCTGTAGGCCCAAATGACGCCCCTAGCTACTAGCTGCCTCAAAATCTTTCTATCAGTCCTCTTTCCAACAAAACTGGGTTTCAATATTCTGTGTTCGTGTGTTTATGTATGTTTGTACATATTACATTGCAACAAAATATCTCCCATTCCCATCAAAAAAATTTTGGCTACGCTCCTTTAAGTCTCACTAAGTATTTTCGTTTTGCGAAAGCAGTATACGTTTGTTTTACTCGGCCTTGACCTGGTGACGCTTTGTACTCTTGCAGCTCCCGGGGCACTCCTAGGCGTTTTACTCACCGGAAACAAGATGGCGCAGGGTGTTTTACTCGTCAGGTCAAGATGTTCCTAGGTCAAAAAAGCATGCCCTTTTAGCTCTTCTCAAGCAGTGGCGGATTTAAGGGGGGTGGAGGGGGCGACCGCCCCCCCCCCCCTCCTTAAGAACCTGATGTGTTTTTTTTTTGTGAAGAAAATTGATAAAATATATAAAGAAGAAGCATACATTTGTACAAATAAATATTTGCAAATCATATTAAACCATGCACACGGACTCACGAATGTCTTTATATAGACACTCACATAGTAAGTACATTTAATGTGATCATAACTGCAAAATTCAATATTGTTAAACAACTTTTTCCCTTCTTTCAAGCTCTGTTTTACGTAAGCGAAGGTCATTCTTGCTCGAAAAGCGCTGTGTGCTGTGAGGATATATTTCTTGTTTTTTATTTTGTGTAACATCCCTTTCGACACTTTCTCAGTAGGAGGGCGAGTGGTCAGATCGTGAAGGGCCCCGGGGGCGGAGTGTCTTAACACACTGTCAGTCACTAGTGTTCAGTGAATGAGTGATGGTTTCAAATATATTTGTTGTGAAGTGTTTAACGTTATTTTTAAATATTGAATACTAACTAGGAAGATAGAGAAAATACCTGTTTACATATTTTTAGTAAACTGCAGAAACGTGAAGCAACAGGAGACGGCGATGCTGATACTGTGACACAGGTTCGATTTTATTAGGTTCTTTATACCGTGAAAGCAGTTTAAGGTCGTTCCAGCGTGAAAAATTCTAACATTTAATTTGTTCGAAATAGCGTTAATTTATTAGTTAGTGTTATAGTACTATGTTACCAGTGACTATATTTTCAACCCAAGAAGAATATTTTAGCCTGCATAGTTTTCCCATAACTACATGTCAAAATCAAAATTTCGACATTACGGGAACATATCCCAGCGAAACCTTAATGAATAACAGTAGTTAAATAATTAACACTGAACGTTAATTAATGTCGCGGGTTGTATGCTTACACCAGCTATAAAGTACATGACAACAAATTTTTGTATTTAAAAAATCTAAAGTAAAGGATTTTTACTAGACTTTCAAAAATGTTTTAAAAATACATTATTTTTATTCTTGTGTCGATAAAATTGAGCGAATAGCCATTGGCTCGTGATATCTAATTTCAGAATAAACTGTTTAGTTCCGACAAGTCTGTTGGTTTACGTGGGTGTATGTTCTCATGACAAGAGGCTTTTGAATGAGTGAAGAGATTTTGACCAGTACTTAACAACTAGGTATTTTGTGCTTGTGATGGATGACCTGATATGAGTGTGTCGCAGCACCGGAATGAAGGGGCAGGGTAACCGGAAGTTCCCCGGGAAAAATCGTGGACCAGCAGAACAAAATTTATTGCAAAATTTACCAGGTCGCGCCTATTTTTTGTGAGGTCTGGTAGGTTATGATTTCCAATGTGTTTTTTAAGAATTGCATCACAGAATGTAGTGTATCTGTAGTAACTTATGTAATAAACACTTATAGTTTCTAGATTCAAAATGTTTTGTGCATCTTAGTTTGTCATTCATTAAAATTAGAGTAGGCCTACGTTTTTCAAGAGCTAAAACAACAAAAAAATATTCGTACATGCAGAATCTTAAAATTGTACTAAATTTGCGGCAACCTAAAGTTCTGTGGTGTAAAGTGTGTGGAGTAACAAGAAGTCAGGCAGTTAAGTTTAAACCAGATAGCAAGCTCTCACTGTCCTCCCGTGGCATGAGTGTTATTATACAAGGTTTGTCGGTTTTGCACTTGATGATTATACGCCCGCTAGTTTCAGCAATACGTAGCTAAAATACGTTGAAGGTTACCATGGCGTCGTCAGCGGTTTGTCGCCCTAACTTGTGACTCTTTGCAATACTTCAAAATAATCGGTTCGAATACCGCAATTCGTAGGCGTCCCGACGCATAAATTGAAAACGCCCGACGGTATCACCCGGCCCTTCGATCTCTTGAATCAACACCGTCTCTTTAAAGCGGTCCGGCTCCTGAACTGACGCCCTGCGGCGGCACCCCGGCCCTCCGATATCTGCGTCTCTACGACGTCTTCCGCGGCTCGAATACATCTGTCCTAAAATCTGTCAACAACCTAACCATGCTCTTGTTTGGCGCCAACCTCCCTGTCGCTTACCCTGCAGGCGTTGGTTCAGCTGGGCCAATCAGGAGACAGCTACCGAAAGATGGCCCCGTCCCTCAAGGACATTTTTAACTTCCTGCCACTGCCGCATTTATTACATAATTTCATTCATCTGCACTTTGACAAATACCTTGCATTGATTTTAATTAATTCCTAAAATTGCAGACATTGTAATTATTGTAACTATTTAACGTTTGTATCTTAAACACAATAGGCTGCCTTTCCTCCCTTCTCGACCCGCAGCTAGGGGGGTTAAATGAGCGTTAGTGGGGGCGAGAAGGCCCAGACTCTTGCACCTGATGTTTCCACAAAGACAAATTATATACATTTCTGTTTTTCGTAAATACAATTCTGTACATAGAGAATATTGGCATCCTGACACGATGACGAGAAGAATGAATCGTCGCATGACACGTTTACTATTATATCTGTAATTTATGATAATTGCTTATAATTGATGGTTATTACTCTTATGAATTGGGGTGATGACCACATGGCACGTCAGAATTTTTTTTATATCAGTACAAAGATTTTCCTTTTACAAGCACAATTTATCGTAAAAAATTTAACCATTTTTCGAAAGCAGTACATTCAAATTTTTTGCCTGAAAACTCCTGAAATAGCACCATTTTGCACCTACAAATCCAAATTTTTCCGGGGGAGGACCCCCGGACCCCCGCTTTTGGTTCGTGGGGTGGGTATATATACTTCTAAAGGCATACTCCCAGCCCCCACTGCTCTCGAGGAAGATTTGCGAGAGCAAGTAGGAGCAAATCGTTTGCTAGAAATTATGGCGAGCATACTGCTGTTGACTGCACAGTTTACTTTCGCTGGCATATTTGAAAATGGAGAAAAGAATTTTTACAGGCAAACTTGGAAGACGTTAGTAAAGTTGCAGCAGCTGAATAAAGTTTTTTTTTATTCCGACCAATAAAATTTGTATTTTAGGGTAACATCTACATGTGGTTGTTAACCTCTAAAAATAGTTCGCAATTGTTGGATAATATTAGCGGAATTTGTTTAATTCCCATAAATGATGAGATACTTTTAAATTTTGACTTATTTGTGGTTAGTAATTTTAGTCAGTAAAAATAATTAAGTTACGAATTATTGCTATTCCTCAAACTATTTAGGTTTTCGTATACTGTATTTTTCTATCTTCTTCTCATAATTTAATTAGAAGACACTTTATCATTTATAGTTCATTATTTGGTGCAGCTATAGGAACTTCATCATCTCATGACTCTTCTTTACTAAAGTTTTCTAAGTACTTCTACTAGTTCGGCCATCAAATCAACGCAATAGGCGTTTTCCTCGCTCCTCCGAGAGTTGTCAACTCTTTTTGACCTGGGTCAACTTGACCTAACTCTTCTAGTTTCTGAGAGAGGCCGAGTAAAACAATCGTATCCAGACTCTCTACGAACTTGCTGGAAGAACAAACTGATCACATCTTAAAAATACAAGTGCTACTTTGCCGTGCACAGTTCGTACTCTTGTGAATGGTGTGTATGTAATATACTCCGTAACGATCGGGATAAAGTCCGTTATACATAAAATTAAAAGCTTGTTAAGAGTAAATGTGAACACAGGCCTAACCAGACAATACGTGACTAGCGAGCAAATAAAAATTATGAACACGAGACTCTTAAGACGCTTACGAAACCATAGTAGTTATTATCTACTCGGTAACATTGATCACGCGATCAGATTTACTCAGTCGGATTTTTAACGGCTTTATCGACTCATCGACTCCAAGAGTTTTATGTTGGAGGCTTTATTTTTTTTTGTGCAAAATCTGGAGAAGTGGTATGTACCAAGTGTACCGGTGTGTACCAAGTTCAGATAGTGCAGAATGTCCATTTGTATAGTTTGTACTACAGTATAAGAATATGGCATTACAATTGCGTAGTGTACACATATGCTAGAGTTAATCACCGAAAACGTGTTTTTCTAGTGTGTACGCACGCAAAAGCCTGTGTTTGTGTACTTTTTACGCGCTCGTTCGTGTGTTTCGCCTGCTGGCGGCTATCTAGTGAATATATATCCGAGGTGATCGAGTTGAATATTTAGAGAAATTGGAACGTAGATAGGCTGTATTCGCACAAGGTTTTTAAACGGTTTCAGAGTAATGTCTACTCTAACGAGTAGATCAAGAAATATTTTCGAAAGCGCCTTCTAATTACCGAACTTCTGATGTTACATTGTCTTCTCAAACCTCACCAGCACCAACTTCGTCTCACCTCCTCTCATTGTCTGCCAGCATCACTACTTGTTTGTTACGCATCTATAATATTTTTACTTTTTCACTCAACTTGTTTATTAAAAATAAACTGTTACTTTTCTTAATAGTGTATTTCATTAGTGGTTTTTTCCTAGACAAAAGAGTGAGGCAAGAGAAAATAACAGACGTTCAAATTGACAGACGCCATCCAGAAACGTCTAACTTATAGACGCCTGTTTTGCTCATCTGCATCACAAAACAAAAGATAACATAGTTATGAACTAAACTATACGTTCAGTAGAACTAATTTTTGCAGGTATTTTCGTAAATATGTTTGTAGTGGTATGTTAAGAGATTTAATCTGCATAATTACAGCTACAAGTTTCCTTCTTGTGCGTCCGTGAATGCAAATGTGTAATTGCGTTCTGTCGTTCCCATCAATATATTGGTATTAATAACAATGTCCGGTAAATTGTTATGCATGTAACGTGATTTAAATTTTCTGTTTACTTCCATGGTGAGCGTGAAAATGCGGGAAGAAGAAAGAAGGCGAAAAATGTTTGTTTCATTTACCGCTGAGTGCAAATCTCAGTCAGCGAGGAACGTGATGGTCAACTTCCTGCACGGCGATACATTGACGTACGGTATATGGTTAAAATGTATTACGTGCATTGTAAAATGCAATAACGCCATTGATGACAAATTAGACTCGATATGTTAACGCGGATCACCGCTACTTTTATCTCACTATTACGATCGAAGAGTATCGATGAACTATCGATTCCAAGCAATTATCAGTGACATTATTTCGGTCAGTCCATGCTTATGTGATAGAATGTAATGATATGTAGTTAGTTAACGTATTGGAATGCGGTAAGTTCTTCAACAGGAGCCATCCATGTTGCAAAAATCCAAGTGCCTGATCAATGGCAATCAGCTGGACGCAAGCTGAAAGCCAGTTGGCCATCGGTGAGAATACAGCTGGTAACAATGCTATATCTGAAGTGTCTCCGCTAGCCATATCTTGCCCCCCACCAATGGAGATTTGAGGTGTATTGCCATCATTGGTGCTAACCCAGCAATAGTACAGTCTGTAGGACGAATAATTAGGAAAACATATAAGCAACATTGGATCCATATGTTATTCATGAGGGACGTAGGTGGCCTCAAAGGTGGAGATTTGAAACGTGAAAATATACTATTAAATTACAAGAAAATTTCTGAAAAATAAAATTATTTCGAATATAGGTAGATTTTGTGACGACATCCAAAGAAAATAACGTTACAGAAAACATATCACTTCGTGCATTAAATAAGGGTTGGTGGTTGCTCACTATCGCTTAGAACTTTGTGACTATCCGCTATAGCCATTTGACATGACATGTAAGTAACCAGCATGAAATTAATAACAATTAATAATGGTCGATTTGAGAGTAAGTTCTAATCCCGAACATTTCAGTTGAAATTACATGTTCAGTTGGAGGTGGAAGTATAAATTCCTGAGAGGTAGGCAGCCTTGAACACTGTCGTGCATGACGTATCATTCTACAGTAGGGCTCTATAAAGACTCTTTATAGTGCCTTATTCTACAGTGCATTCACATATTTTCAATCTCCACCTTGGAGGCCGTCTGACGCCCACGTGTATCACATTAGGCCCAATGCTGCATACATGTTTTCGTTATCATTTTCCTCACGATAACACTACCACCGGGATAGCGTGCATTAATTATTCATCTTGTGCAGCTGGCGTGTTATTTATGTTGACAGTATGTGGCATAGCTATTGTCAATCATTAGTCTCGTTGTCACAAGTGTTTCGTCGTGCCTTACATGACACCAGCTATTCTACGAACAAATGCACTTGACAGTTACACTGAAATAGTTTTTTATGGTCCGTTGTGCGTCGTATTTAGACTTCTAATATTTTTATATTGTTGCCGGCAATTAGCACGCTGCGTATTCGAAAATTCACCGCTGCTTCCACCGGTGTACAGCGAACGTACGAAAAATTACTGTTTTGGTTTAGTCAAGTTGAAAAGTGTATCTACTTGTTCAACTGGTCTGAAATTTCGGTGGACCTGGTGGGTGTGCATCGGTGAATTTCTGATTAAACCGTTTAAAATAGACCGTAAAGTTGTCCAACGTAGTTAATTTGCAGGTGCATGAAAAATTATTAGTGCTTAAAAAGTGCTCGTAATGCATAAAAGAAACGTTCTTTAATTTTACAGTGAATTTATTTTTAAATATGTTAGAGAAATCTTACTTCTGTATTTCTTGTTACTAATATGAAATTAATTTACAAGAACAGATTTATTACATTTCATTCACAACGAAAATTTCCAAACATAAAAGTCAACCTGATGTCTCAACCGGTGTCGGAAGATTTAACGATGAAATTTCGAATACTTTTAGGCTAAACGTTCGAGTCTTTCAGTTCGTTAATGCAGGCATCACAGGATGCCCGATCACGTAGCAGTTCCTGTGCCCATTTTCTGTTAGCATTTCTGCTTCTGTGTGAGCCACTTTCCAGCACCCTCTCAAGTGGCATAGCAGATTCCGTGCTCGAAAGCTTTCCCAGAAAAGTAATGGAACCAAAGACCTGACGCCCGTCACGCAGCTCATTTGTTTCATGACCAAAGTGAACCTTCTTGAGTATGCCTTATTGCAGCCGCGGTAGGCGCGAAATTCTGTGTTATCAAACGGGAAATGTGTGGTTTGTAGTGTTCGTTTCTGACGCCAACAGGTGTGTATGTGCTGCATAAAGGCCTCCACAGACAGACGCGATACAGAACGTGTCCAAATATCGTCGCGATAAAAAGTATAGCTGTATCACGCGTGCATACATCACACAGACTCGATAAACAAGTCCGCATTATTGACTGACGTGGCTGTGAAAACAGTGCTTTCTCAGAAGTACCGAGGAACTGTAGATTTTTGGTCTGTACTGAACTGGTGAAATGTGTGCAATGAACGTGGTACAGTTAATGATTTGGTGAAGGAAAGCTCTATTCTATATGATTACAGGTATCCTCTGCACAAGGACACAAAGGAAAAGGACAAAATATGGATGGGAATAGCTACAAAACTAGATGTATCGAGTAAGTATTTTATTTCGTTACTACGCAAAAGTGTTGGTGTTTTTGAAAGAATTATAAATGTGAACTTCAAATTTGTGCATGCCGTACAGGACCTAAACGTACATCGGATGAGTTATTTGTTTCATGAGTTACTTTATTATTAAATTTTGAAAACATTCGAAAACCAAAATTTTACTTCTCACTTCAATTTAAAACTATTTTAATTATTTAACGAATTTTTCAAAACAAAAAAGAAAGTATATATTACTAAGATTATAGAGAAAAATTTTGCTAATTCCACAATTATCTTAAGCTATATTTGCTGTCCCAAAAAGCAGTACACTAAAAAAACTATTTCAACACTAATTAAAGATTTTTTATCTGCTTTCGAAAAGGCTTTTTAAAAACTTGAGTTTCCCAAAATTAGTATAAATGCGGGATCATAGCCATAAATTCATTTTATGGCTTAAAGTTAACACCTTTTTGTTTTTTTAACACTCCTCGAACTTTAAATGTGATGTTGGCAAACGTTAATAGTGACAAACAAAAGCCAGACTTTCAAATTCCTACACTACATTACTTGCGCGTCATCGGCTTCATAAAAATCAACCTTATCTCCACCACAGTTATGTTTCCAGACAGACGCTACTATACATACTTTAGCCAGTAATAAGTCACGTTTTCTTCCTATCGAATTAGTATTTTAAAACCCCGCTGAGGAGAAAACAATGACATCAGAATTAAAAACTTTAAATTGTATTAAATAACTAATAGAATGTCTCCCGATCTTACACATTTTTTTCTAGGCGAAACTGTGAAAAGTAAGTGGAAGAAACTTCGCGACTGTTATCTCTATATACAAAAATGAAAGTTGACTGACTTACTGACATATCAAACTGCAGCCCAAATCACTGGACCTAGAATCGTGAAATTTTTGTAGGGGTTCTTCTCAAGTCGTAGACGAGCACTAAGAAGGGATTTTTCGAAATTCGACCTCTAATGGGGTGAAAAGGGGTGAAATCTATTTCCGAAGGAACATCGTTAGAGTTCGAGCCCGAATGCCTATCATCGTGATTTTAACTTTAATAGGACACTCGTAAAATACATATTAGCCAATTTAAGCATTTTTCGAAATTCAACATTTAAGGGGGTGAAAAGACCTTAAATGTGTTTCCGATTAACAATCGATATCTATCGAATCCTTCGGTATAAATAGATGGTATTCACTTCAAAATATTGCTTACGTAAATGTCCAAAAAGTTGTTTTAGGATTTTTTTGAAATTCGACCCCCAAGCAGTAAAAAGGGGCAAAATGTGTTTTTTATGAATCGTCTATATCTTTGAAACACAATTGGCTATCGTCGTGATTTTTACTTTAATTTGTTACGTATACAAATCTCTATGACAGGACTCCAAGACGTTTCCAAATTCTTTAATTACGGGGGTGAAAATACGTGAAATGAGTTTTCGATTATCCCTCCATATCTATCGAACCAATCGAGATATCGAAGTGCTCTTTGCTTTAAATTGATGCTTTTGTAATTATTCCAAGTACTATTAAAATATATTTTCCGAATTCGGCCCTAAACCGGTTAAAAAAGGGGTAAAATGTGTTTTTGATTCTCTATCGATATATGTCGATCCCGTAGATTTTTATGTAGCGACGTGATTTTTGTTTAAGATTGATGCTTACTCAGATACCAGCAAAGTAATCTCAGAAATTTTTGAAATTCGCCACCTAAGAAGGTGAAAAGTGGTGAAAAGCGTTTTCAATTAATCGTCGAAATATCTTGAATCCAGCGGGCTAATGTTGTGTTTTTCACGTCCACGAGACACCAATAAAGTATTCTAAAACGTGATTCTAGGGTTTTTCGAAATTAACTATCGTAGGTGGTGAAAGACCTTGAATGTGTTTTAGATAAATCCTCGATATCTATCAAACCCGTCGAGATATACAACTAATTTTTGTTTCAGTATGATGGTTACAGAAATGATCGCAAAAGCGTTTTAAGGTTTTTCGAAATTCAATTCCTCAGTACTGTGCAGGGGTGATATGTGTTTTTTTAGTGATTGATCGATTTTGATTCGACTGAACGGGCTAGCGATGTGATTTACACTTCAATTGGATACTTATACAAATATCTAAGACGGGAAACGAAAAATATTTCGAAATTTGACACTCAAAAGGGTGAAAAAGCACAAAATTAGTTTTCCATCAACCCACGATATCTATCTAACCAGTAGCGATATTGAGGTGTTGTTCGCGTCAGAGTTAAGCTTACGTAAGTAATTCAAAACTTATATGTATTTTTTTTTTACTTTATAATATAACGTGATTATTAAGAAAAAAACTAAGTTGGTCAACATTCAAGGAAGACGATCCGAAAAGGAGTTTCACTCCACAGTAACCCATTGAGACGTGGTGATGTACAACCTCTATAAGACCAAGACAAAAATATTTTATTTTTTAAAATTAAATTTTATTTCCATGAATTATTTCAACATTACATGACGCAGTTGTTTGTTATAGGCTGTTCACCATAAACTGAGCACTCAGCAGAATTTGTAATTAATTAAAAATATGCTTTATTGGGCTAATAGATGTTAACTTTTGAGTGTGTTGAATTGTTAAGACTGGTTTTTAGTTACATGGAAGTTTTCGTATTAAAAATAGTAAAGATGGCTGTAAAACGGCTGAAAAAAAAACTTTGTGCAGTGCTCACTTTATCGTGAACAGCCTATACTCAGGTCTATATTCCGGGAGGTTCCGGGCTCGAATTCCGTTAAAAGCTGCGTGCGAACGTTCAATTCTGACACACAAAAACTACAAGGCAGAACGAATTAGTGCAATTTGCATGTAGTCGTTTAAAAGGGGTAAAATCGCAGTTTGCATTCCACTTAGGTTCCTCTACTACATCAGCTGACATATCATCGGTATACTGCCGAAAGTGATTAAGTCATAAATGTTATTTTGTTTAAAAACACTATTAAATTGTAGATATTAACAAAAATGTGGTAAGTTACAATACTGTGACACAACAGCACGAAACGACGAATAGACTTTAAACTAGGGAAATTTTTCGTGAACAACATATACATAATCCTAACCTTTTTATCATTTTATCTCATTTTGACTGGGTCACTTTTGGCAGTAAACCGACGATATATCATCTCACTTATCTCACGTTTGGGGCAGCAAATTCGTTCCCGCGAAACTTTGTAATAGCAATAAAGTTCAAATGAATATTTTGAAAATATATAATTGAGGGCACCGTCACCAATGGTTGTGCACAGGGTAAATCAGATGGTTTTCATTCGGTTAACCTTTTACCTTAGGTGTCTGTAACTACCCCACAACGTCAAATTGGCAGTGCTATAAATAAGGCCCAGGCGAAGTCGCTGTTAGTGGCAGGGACAAAAGACTGCTTTTCGCGTGGACAGCTATAGCTTCTTATTATGCTGCAGAATTAGTTCAACTAGCCGATTGGACATTCAAACACTTGATGACTGAAGTACCAATCTTGTGTACAAAGATGTTTTTCAATTAAAGTAAATATTATCAGTTACGAATACTCGCGAGCAAAGCCGCGGGGGACTGCTATTCTTAATATATAAAATGAAGTGTCCTGACACTCACTCACTCACTCATCAACGCACAGCCCAAACCACTGGACCTAGAACCATGAAATTTTGAGGGAAGCTTCCACTTGCCCTGTAGGCACCCACTAAGAATGTATTTTTTTCGAAATTCGATAGTTAAGGGGGTGGAAAGGAGTGAAATGTGTTTTCAAAGAATCCTTGATATCTCATTAACCGGAAAAGCGATCATATTTTTTAACTTCATAATATTGCCCAAAGAAATGCATATTTCGATTTTGCGAAATTCGAAAATTGAGGGGGTGAAAACCCGTAAAATGTGTTTTTCATTTATCCGTGATTTCTCCTAAACCATTTCATATAGGAAGGTGATTTTTTTCTTTAAAATTATGCAAGTAAATATCTGAAAAGAATTGTTAGAATTTTTCGAAATTCGTCTTTGAAAGATCTTAAAAAATATAACTTGTTTTAAATTAATCCCACTTATCTCCTAAACCAGTGAAAAAATATTGAAATTATTTTTGCTTTAAAATAAATCTTACGTAAATGTATAAAAAAGGGTAACTTCGGGATTTTTCAAAATTCGTCCTTGAAAGTTGTTTAAAAAATAGAATGTGTTTTCAAATAATCATCTATACCGCTTATACCCCTTGATATATCGATATGATTTTTTGATTAGAATGAAGCTTATGTAAATATCTACTAATCGAATGCAGAATTTTATGAAATTCGAAAATTAAGGATGTAAAAAGAAGTAAAATGTTACAATCTCCCGAAAAAAAGAGAATGATCACGAAGGAATAATTCAACAGTTGTTTCTTTTTGCCAACCTACTCATAAATAAAACATCTTTGGACTGTAGCCTGTACATACGAAAGAATTATCACGGCCTGCCTTTAAGCATTCACTCAGGTATTGTATAAAGTTTGTGGTGTGGGAGGGGTGGGGTTACGGGTTCGTATCCCGTACCAGACTTTGCGATGGGAATTACTATGACATCATATGAGCATATTGCGCGCGCTCTTACACTGAGTTAAGACAATTTTCAGTTCCCTGTTATTGAGTACGCTAGCTGTTAAATGCCTTCATCACATATTTTATCCAAAGTGTCTGTTTGCATTACATAATTTCACGCGGGCAAAGCCGCAGCCGCCCAGCTAGTTCCAAATATTTGAGGACCTTGAAGACCTAGATTGGTCCGGCAGCAGGAAAGTACAAGTTTTGACAATGGTCTAAACACATGGAATTTATGAAAGTTCATTTAAGTTTTAGCCAAACAACCACCAATTTAGATACACATATTTCCACAGCTGAAGAAGAAGAGGAAACTCCGCACACTCCTTCCGAGAAAAGAGCAAAGGTAGCTGAAAGAGCTGGAACTGATGAACAAGCTAATCAAACAGCTTCTCCCGATGCCGATGTCAGGAACACTGAAAGTACAGCTCAAGTGCCTCAGAAAATAGCCAGACCTGCAAGACTGCAAGATGCAAGAGAAGACTTACACCAGTAAGAAAGCCTGGTTTAGAAATTCAGAGTACCAATACTGAGAGAGTCATTCAGTATTCGGAGAACAGGACTCGCCGGAGCCTATATGCCACAGAACATATTTTCCTAGAGTATGCTAAAATATTGCAAAACTTCTCTCCGAGGAGACAAGTGGAGGTGAAAATGAAAATAATCACATCAATAAAAATATGCACGCGTTTTCAAGCAAGCATTCTTTAATGGTGTCAATGTTTGCCGACTGTGACGTCGGAATCGCACATTTCTGCGAACTAAAGCCGTGTCCGAATCCACTGTTTAGGTACCTAAATAGGTCACGCGTTCAGTATTAGATACCTAAATATTTCGAAATTTCGGTTTGAAATTTACTGAGGTGAAAGAGTACGCTAAATTCACAAATAGCTCCGTAAATTCGTCTGCTGTTAATTACTAACGTGTTAGTTTAAGCGTTTCGGCTGAAAAACAAATAGGCTACATGTCCTTTAAAAGTGTGTTATTGTAAATCCCATAGTGTTATTTTGTACGGAAGTAATATATATTTTTTGGATAAAATAATTTTTTTCAATAAATAACCTTATAACCAAATAACAATTTTAATGTGGAATTCGTATTTGCAAAGAGCAGAAACGCAGTTAAATAGTTCATCTAGAATAAAAGGATTGACGATTTTCTTTATTTATTTAATTCCTTTATAACGTATTTGATTAAACCAATAAATAAAAAAAAAATGAACAAAACATAGAAATACCAACAAGTCCGCAGTTTCCAGTTTTGCCGCACGCACCGCTTTTTTGGTAACGTTCGAATTTATCACCCTGAATTCCCAAAACCCTCTAAACGTAAGAAGTTGTTTCGGACAAAGCTTAAAGATTTATTTTTGTTATGTTGCATTCATAACAAGCTTTATTAAACGTGTGTCGCACTGGCACCAGCAAGGATGCTGGGATGAAGAGAGATGAAACGCGGAAGTGTAGGTGTGGTAAACAAGGGCGGGCGCCGTCCGACGTCGCAGCAGGCGCGGCCGCGGCGCGTGAACGAAAGCGAATTGTGTTTGGCGCTGTGAAGATAAGGGGGGAGGTGGGATGTGACCGGGGCAGTTAGGGCAGCAGAGAGCGAGTGTTGTAAGCGGCGCCGCCAGGTGACCCACTTCACTTGGGCTCGACGTGAGTTCCCAGCAGAAGAGAGTGTGTTCTCGCGTCTTGTTATTGCTCCAGTTCCGCGAGAGACATGGGCTCGTCGCGAGCCTGCCTACTGCTGCTGCTGGCAGAGGCACTCGTACACTGCCACGACGACCTCCCGCACAACGGTGAGTAGAGTAGCGTATGTCCCCTCCCTCCCTCTAGCTCTCCATGCTACCAGATACACTTTAAGAGCGTCCCTACGTAAATAAGACCTGAGCATCGGCTGACAGACGTAAACTGTGAGCGACAGCTGAGAACGCAGCTGTGTCTGAGAAGACACATTGAGGGTGGAAACCAAAGGTGACCGGAGGGAAGCATCTGTGATTGTAGAAAATAAAAGGGACAGAAAATACGGAAACACGCTTAAATTTTAGTTGGTTGTCTCACAAAAAAAAATAAGTTACTAACGGGTTTTAATACAGAAATAGCAATATAATATTTCGTTGAAATCCCAATTTTTTTATATTAGTAGTAGTATCAAATTTCGACTCTAGTAATAGAGATACGGCTTTTATCTTTGCTTCAAAAAAGTTTTACTCTCGTAGGTATATTATTCTTTGAAAAATCAGAATAAACGAAATCATCCTGAAATAGTAGCCTACTAGTTTATTAACTAGGGACGCTTCTTAAGGCCATGATCTATCATTTCTACTGTTTTTACGATAGTTATATTTTTAATTCTAAATGAGAGCAGATATCGAAAACCTGTTGCACAGTTTTTTTTAAACAGTCGATTTTTTATGACAAAATAAACAATGGCTTCAGGTAATTACGCAACTCAGGAAATTCCCAGTAATGAACGAATTAGCCAAATCTATATAGATTTTTTGTCTACAAATAATTAGACTACGTAGTGGAAAAAAAAAAAACTTTTTTTTATAACAAAATTGTACAACAGTTTTTCGATTTCTGTTCTCAGTCAGTTTGTGCAATTCTACGAGAGCACCAGGGACATAGAATAAACAAGGACATCAGAAGCGAACTAGCATGTCGGCTCCGTTGATGTCAGCGAACTCGGACGCCGATTGGTTGGAAACATCTACCATACTGTAACAGTGTTATAATGGCACGGTTCACCTCAGTTTCGACGTCTTTTTTTTTTGTACCAGATATTTTTTTCTTATAAATTGTTATTAAATCTTCCTCCTAGGAAAGTTTTGTATCTGTCATAGTTTTTGCGTAATGAGTCGTAAACGTAAAAATTTGCACTTTATGGTTTTATGTACGCCACTTAAACCAACTGGCATACCAAACCGAAAAAAATCACAGTGTATAACAATGTTGTAGGCTATAATTTTACTTAAGGAAAACAAAAAAAAAATAATGTTTGTATTTTTTAAAAACTGTTCAAATTTTTAAATTTACATTTCAAAATTCAGTATTTTTTTATTAAATGCGAAAATACTTTATTTTTGTTTTAAATATGTAAAATCATAGCCTATAACATTGTTATACACTGCGATTTTTTCCTGTTTGGTACGTCAGTTGGTTTAAGTGGCGAACATTAAACCATAAAGTGCAATTTTTTTTTCGTTTACGACTCATTACGCAAAAACTATGAGAGATACAAAAAGTTCCTGAGAGGAAGCTTTAATCACAATTTATGTCTAAAATAAGAAAAAAATATCTGGTACAAATAAAAAAAATTAAAAAAGATGCTGAAAACTGAGGTGAAACGCGCCCTTACTGTAAACATTACATATACGGTAATGCATTTCCCCATATACTATTAAATCAAGTTTTTGCGTTTTTAAAATACAGTTGCGGCAGTTATAATTTTATTTTGTATGAGTGGCAATTAGTGTATTACAATTTGTAATACACTAATTCGCGAGTGATTTGTAACCAAAACCTGAACTATTTATTTCGTTGCAGCCTTCTTAACTGACTCTGGTCATACGAATGTATTTTCACAAGAGACGTGATATTAAACAAATACTGAAACAACTTACCTTACTAAATCCAACAGAAATGACAATAAAACGTTTTTTCTTCACTTTCCTCAGAACAATTAAATGCTGAACAATAGGCAGTCTCGCACGGCTTATTTTTATCTACATCATTACCTGAACTACTCGATTACGTTCCTTATGCTACACGTCTTGTTTTGTACTACCAGAATAATGGAGCCCTTTCTCATTATTGCAATAAGATGAGGGAGCATATGAATACCACATTTTCTAATCGGTGGATTGGTCGTGGTAGTACCAATACTTGGCCACCAAGGTCTCCCGATCTCAACCCTCTAGATAATTGTTTATGGGGTTTGGTAAATGTGAAGTCTACAGCCGCCAAGTTAATACATGAAATGAACTACTCGCTCGGATATTGGATGATTTTGCTGGCATACAGGAACGTTATGATGATCTTCGACGGGTAACACGTCATATTCTTCAGCGAGTTGACAATTGCATTGAAGCCGATGGTGGAATATATGACAATATATTGTGAAATCTTGTCACTTGACCGAAGAACGACACGATATGAAAAGAAAGATTGCGTAAATTCTGCTATTTCTGCTAATGAAAGGTATGTTATATAAAATTTTGTTTTATTTTTTCGAAAAAAATACATGATAATAAAAATACAAAACTCAATATGCAGTTTTTTTCGTTTATTACAATATTTTCACTGAAACGAGAACATTAAAGCTAAAATAAAACAATAAGATTAATTTGACAGGTCATCAGTGTTTTTCATTCAAACGGGACTATCTCGACAACCTTCAATGGCCAATACTATCACATCCTAGAATACTGTCCTTTCCTCCCGACTCAGTCTACCTGTTTTATATATA